>PCFV01000625.1:0-19160 GCA_002812785.1 Phytophthora litchii | reverse complement strand
AAGCTGAACGAGGAGTTGCGGTGTCCTGTATGCCATGGAAAAGTCCAATCTTGCTGAGGGCTTGGACACTGTCATGAGCCGCATTGATACGCGGTGGCGGCCTCTTTGAAACGCGTTGAAGCTCGAGTCATGTGACGAGGCAACGCTTGTGAAATTCCAAGCGGAATGAGTACACTGCTTCACTGTAATTATCGCCCTTAACTCAAAGCCTACCTGAAAAATGGGAAGAATTATTTACCAGTTTTGCCAAGCATTGCGTCTAAGCTGACTTGATGTGTGTCCCAGCGACAGGTGCTTTAATCTACCACGCGGAAGGCCGTCTAAACAGGCATGGCCGCAATTTGCCAGCATCTTGTTGGGTCACGCTCGTCGACTGACAGTCCCAGCTCTATTTGCCGTCGCAAAGACATGGTGGTCGCATTCAGAGCGTGTCTTTCCGCCCCACCCAGTACCGTTAAACGCACAGCTTGACATGGTAGTCGCTGTTGCCTGGTGAATCTAGTAGCATTATTCGTTCCAATGTTGTGAAAGAGAAAATCGACCCACACAAAAATGTATTGATGCTCTTGGCTATCAATATAATAATAATAATTTTGACTGCTATCGCGACACTCAGAGGCGCTGTGAAGAGCGGCGCATGATCTCTATCTGGTGCTTGAGCAGGTAGCACACGGCGGCACGCGAGACACCGAACTCCTTGGCGAGGTGAGCCTGCTTCTCACCAGCACGTACACGACGCACGATTTCGCAACGTTCACGCTCCTTGAGGTATTTCTTCTTAACGCGCTTTCCGGCTGTCCCGCAGGTGGTCGACGGCGAGAGTGGCGCAGTGTTGAGGCCGACACTCGTGTGCGGGCGCTTAAAACCCGTGCGGTGGCTGGGCGTCATGTCCTCGTCCTCAGTCTCGGAGCTACTGGAGTTGGACACGGGCGAGAAGCTGGCGTAGCTGGTGTAGTTGTAGCAGGGCATTTGCGTACCGCTGGAGGCCTCATGCCAGCCGTAGAGAGCGTAGTTAGGGCTCTGTGGACGCGAACTGCCATTAAGCAGCGGTGACGGCGGCTGGCGCGTAGCCGAGTTTTGCAGGAAGGTTTGGAAGCTGGGTAGCACGGTCATGGCCATGTTGGACAAGTGGTGGTGACAGTTAGTACACACGAGGTGGTCGAAAGCCGTTCAATTTGGAAATGAGCTGAGGCACAGACGTCTCGGACGCATGGCGGCGCGCGGCGGCAAAGATATGCAGGCGTGGCTGGATTGTGCTATTCGTTAAACCATAGTGGGGCCAAGTTTCGGCGGCACACAACCCCAGTTGCAGTTGGCCGTGTCGTTTCTATTTGCTTCAGTTTGCGATTCAGGGGCTGCTTCGTGCGCAGTTATAGACGCCGCACCGCCTGCTGTGCGCATTTAACGCAGCAGCAAATCGCCGCCACCGCCGAATTCAACGGGCGGCGAGCGTGAGCTTTGGGCTTTTCCCGTACCCAGGGCTGATGCCAAGCCAGCGCTGCAAAGGCGCGCAGCCAACGTCTTGCACCTCAGATGAGCTGCCGCAAGATTCATGATAGCAAGTGGCAATGCTAACGCAGTCGAGCTCGAAGCGTGCAATTCAAGGCGATGGTTAAACTATCTCGAACTGTACGGTTAGCAAGGCCAGCGATTTCAACCTAGAAGTTGTGACGGCACTCCAGTGTTAAGCTGACGCAGTGTTTGTGTGATCCGGTCTGTGCCTGACAGCACCTCACGTTGCTGCGCTCGGCGCGTGGCTCTGACGTCCCGCAGCGGCCGAGCTGCTCCAGTCGATTGTTGGGTCAGCAGCAAAAACATGCCAGTGGTCGACGAGCGCTCGTTAAGCGCGGAGGTGGAACTGCCACTCAACCTCACAGTTATATTTGATTGTACAGGTTGTGAGAACCTGAACAGAGTATGGTACTAGCATTAAATTTATCAAGTCGTGCAAATTATACAATTTGAAAGCAGTGTTAAATCGCGCTGGCGCGTCGCATGTGCGTTTCTTTGCGGCAATTCTATTTCACGGGTCGACACCGCCGACGTCAAAGGCACTTCGCCTTCGTTAGCTTCTGCTCGAGCCAAAGCTTTAGCAGCGTCAGAAGAACACGATGTAGCGTTGCTACTTTAAGTTCGTGCGCAATTATTCCCACTGTTGAGTATTTAATGAGGTACTTTTGTCATCCAATGCGCGTGTTGTTTTACCTCCTTGAACTGCAAGGCAACAAAAATTGGATCTCTGCTTCGTTGTGCCGTTATGATAGCGCTGCACGCCGTGCACCACCACGCTACATGTACCGTAAGGAAAACATTTCGGCGCTTGACGGCATGAGTTTGAGAGGCAGCTCACCGGAATCAACAGATCTGTGTCCATCCTCGTGAGGACTGATTGCTTGCTCACTAAGCAAGTTGAATTGCGCAAGACCTGGGCCGAAGCATGCGCGTCACCTTCGGTGTCGTCGACGCAGCTATTGCAGTACACATTGCCACAGCATATTGAAGGTTCATCGTTTACTTCAAACACAGCCTTGTCTATGCGGCTTATTGCCCGATCTTCGATTGCACACGGGACCTCCTCTGAGGAGGAGTCCTCACCAGAGCTGCCTCAGCCAGGCCACTCGCCTACTGCCATTGTTTCAGGACTTTCTTCCTGTCGGGATCTCCAGACCTGGAACTGGAGCGCCACTTGCTGCAGCATTTGCGCCTTAATTTTGCTCAGGTAGCCGACTTCCGCCTTTTTCTCCTGAAGCTGCTCGAATGCAGCGCGGTACCGCTTTTTTGCGTCCTGGAGCTGCAACAGCAGCACACTCTGACGCTCGATCTCCTCCTTCTGCTGGTCGGGCGAGGCGCGGTCCCGCAGCTCTTGTAATTGCAGCGCACACTGGTCGATCTCCCTGCAATAACGTGAGTCAGCGCCAATAAAAAAACTGTAGCTATCTTGTGTGTAAACCAATCACTCGCACGTACAATTTCACGCGGTTGACGGTCAGTGCCAGTGTTGAATACTGGGACTTTGCCTCGCGAAGGTTTAGCTTAGCCTGTTCCAGATCACGCAGAGCCTCTGTACCGGGATTGGCACCTCCCACGATCTTGAACCTCTCGAAGAGCTCCTTGTCACTTTCTTTGGGGGCGATAACTGTAACTGTACGCTGCTGCTGGCATTCCTGCTCGTCTCTCGACAGTTTCTGGTTGTTTGTGAAGAGTGGTGGTAGTACGGTTGCAGCAGTATCAACCATGGCATTGCTGTTGTTGCTGTTGTTGCTGTTGTTGCTGTTGTTGCTGCTGCTGACGCTGTTACTAGGGACAGAGTACGGACTGAGCCCAGGTGGTGTATGCCCCCGAAGTCCTCGGATCTGGGCCACCATTTTGCTCGTAGTTTTTCTTGTCAGATCTGTCCCATGCTCGGCCAAAGCTTTTTGCTCGAGGCAAATCGAACGAAAGGTTTGCAGCAGTCGCTGCACCTGCCGAAGACTTTGCAATGGAGGGACCTGTTCAGCATCCGTCAAGAACGCGACGATATGTTGTCGACGCAAGTTCTCCGCCTGAGCACTGCTCTCCTTACCTTCATACTGACTCCGTGTCCGTCCAACAATCGCATCGTATAGTACGAGTTCCTCCCGTAAGCGTCGAATTTCGTCTCGATATGCAGCACGCTCCTCGTTGGCCAGTTTTGATCCTCCAGACCCAAAACCGGACGCTGCAACATTGACAACTGCTTGGGTTTTGACACGACGCATCCTTGCCGCGAAACGAAGCGTGGCCAGACTCTGGTCAACATGCGGCAGGGCTGGCCACACACACGCTACCAGTAGTGTGCGGCAGTTGCCGCCTAGTGAGTCCTTGAGTAAGTTGGTCAGAGGAGTCTGTCGAAACGGTACGTGAGCTCGATTCTTGCTTCCTAGCGCAAGAACAACCTGCTCCAGGAATGTCAACGACCTGTTAATGTAGCAAGCCTCATTAGCTCGTGTGGATCCCGCCTCTGTAAGAGTCTTCTTCATGCGCTCTGATCCCGCCAGGTCTACGAAGTGCAGCTTGCTGTATACGACATCGTCATTGTCCTGGGAAGCTCCAATTGCTTCATCTCCAGTATCTTCTTCGACAACAAACTGCGAAGACATAACGCTCCGCTTGCGTTCCAGGTACAGCGTGAAAATACAGTGTGAGCGTGTCGAAGCCGCATTGAGCGCGTGCTCAGCTACAGCGCGATTCGTCTCCCCTTGGAATACAAGGTCCAATGCCTGCTCCTCGTTGGATACGAGCGTTTTTGTAAGACCCCGCACAAACGTTTGTCCAAGTGCGTTCTCCTGAATGGCCAAATCGTTCGTGTTATTACCACTCGCGGAGTGGGAAACGTCGGGGGCTAACAGATCAACGAGACGATCATTGTAGATTTCGAGGTACGACATTCGCAATACATAAGTGTGGTCGGCGTCCTGTTGGGTGCGTTGGAATACACGAGATAATGATCGTGCGATGAGCCCGCGGTCATCATAGCGGCGTCGTGGACCTCCACCAGACATGGTGAAGGTCTTACCAGCTCCCGTCTGTCCATACGCTAGGATGCAGCCGTTGTAGCCGCTCAGGGCACCATCCACAACACCAGATGCCACCAATCGAAAAACACCAGCTTGATCAACCATAGGAGAGAGAACCTGATCAAAGCGGAACCTTGTGCCATCACCAGAAGCTGTGTTTGTGACTAAACTAATTGTCTGCAATACCAACGTTATTACATGATACAAGTAAACGGATTTATGAAATCAGAGCGAGCCTTACCTGTTGTTGTTCATCGATCACCACTACGTCATTGGTACCCACTTGATCGAAGGAGCTGATAGTATCATCTTTAGTTGTCGTTGGCCGTACCCGGATGCACACTTTGACGCGCTTCTGCATTTCAGAAAAATTGTCTTGTCCCTAGCTCACCTTGTCGATACAGCACAGAAGCCCAGCATTTAGTCTCGAACGATGGCGTCGCTTCGAAATAGTCGGCACAGGAAACGATGTGTGTTTGGCGAAACGTACCGCTGTCCTATTAGTTTATCCTGCCAAATTACTTGCGCTTGATTGCAGCGCTCAAATCCATGTCTGCATCTTCATCTTCGTCAGAGCTTGACACCACCTTTTTCTTTCTTCCTTTCTTGACTAGTGTCTTTTTGACAGGCTTCACGATAGATTTTGCCTGAACTGGTTCCTCAGGTTTTGATATCGTGTCGAATTCGTTCTGAAGGACCCCTCCTTCCTCTTCGCTGTCGCTATCACCGTCTGCCACTGGTTTCTTTTTTGTAGGCTGGGCAGACTTCAACTTCTCCTTCTTGCTATCGTGAATCAAATCACGCACCGTCTCGCTGTTAGCCAGTTGTCGGAATTCCTCTCGAGCTGCGTCAGTCATCGCAAGTCCGGTGGAGGTTGGTTTAGGCTCCTCCTCTGCGAGGTCAGCAGCAGTCTCGAGTGATTCGAGCAACTCTGCCATAGACGTCACCTGCTGAGCGGTCTCTTCCGTTGTTGGGTCGTCGCGCAACGCAATCGGCGCATGCAGCGTTGAGAAATCTGTCATAGCACCCAAGTCGATCTTTTCGACGGTACTCTTAGCGGTTGCTTCATCCAGCGTTGATGACACATCAGCGAACGCGCGACCACGAAGCAACGCGCGTCGACGCTGCACTGCCTCCTTGTCTGCTTTCTCTTCCTCTTCCTTGAGGAAAGTCGTCAGATCAACAGCACGTGCTGCTGCCACATTCGCGCACCTCAGCACCGTAGCCTGGGAAACAGCGGCTCCTCCAATCTTGTGCACAGCGCACAATTCGCGGAATGAATTGAACGTAAAGCTCATACGCGCATCCGTAATACGCTCCTCGCGATCTGTCGGATCCATAAAGATGATCGGTTCGCCATCTTCGTCAGCATCGATGTCGTCGTCACTTCCGCTAGAGCTATGCACGTTGCCAAATGGTTGCAGAAAGCAGAACGAGATCGAGATCGGGATGTGATGGAGGCTCAGTGGGACAGCAGCATGCTCGTCCACGCTGTAAACAGTGACACTTCCATTTCCATTTGAGCCCTCCTTCACTGCTACTTCTGGTCGGCGGTAGTGCATGAGAGCTGCAATCGCCGCCAGCGAGGCAGCATCCACAAGGTTTCCGCCGTGGTCCACAACGTGAACGTGGCACGTAATGGCCCAAACCTTCTCACCAGCCACCACAGCTAGAGCTTCCGTGTCCAGTGCGCGACTTTCGCGAACACCACGCTCCACAAGTCTCGCTAATTCTGCAGCTGCAACTGAAGAGGCAGCACCACGGCCTGCAGACGCTGAAGCTTCAAAACTAGGTGACGCCATAGGTGACAGCTCCACGGCGAAGTGCAGGAAACCTTCGGTCGGTCGGTCCGGGAAGGGAGGCACAATCTCTCCGTGTACATTGCCGATCACACTGAACACCAGTAACAGCCAAATAATCCATATTAACGCATGAGTATTGTCATAGAGTGCACGAGTAGGGAGCCCAGCGTACCGAGTGCGACCAAGCTGTACTTCGGCTTGACTCTCGCTTTCACTGCGACGAAACTGCACACAGATTTTGCGCTGTTGCAGCAGCTCGCGGCCATCGGCGCGCACATGCGGCGGTTGGCGCAGGCAATTGGCCAGGAACTGGCGCTCGTTCTCGCTCAGGAAGTCGTGTTCGTCCCGCAGCGCCATTGTCGCTTCTGGTGGAGGTCAGTGCTCCGCTGTAGTGGTCGTTGATTGGTCAATTTTGCGCCATGGACGGATATCGACAGACGCTGCTTGGGCGAGCGCTGGCTGACGCTTTGCAGGATCTAGAGAAGGAACGAGAAGATGGCGACACCGACCTGGAGGCAGATGGAGACTTGATCTTCGAGGTGTTCGACGAGGTCATGAAGTTTGAGCTGCACGACAGGCGCAATGACTCCAAAGGGCTGGTCCGAGTGTTCACGCACGAATCGTTCGAGTTAACAGGACAGGTCACGGCTTTCAACCGATTCATGGACGATTGGAGTGTGCAAGCACACATAAAGCCACAAGATATTCAGCTGAACCATGGCGTCGCTGACCTGCACTTGCCCCAACAGAGTCAGGAGCAGGAGGTGGCGATGCGATTGAAACTACACAAAAGAGCGTAATTGTCGGGTATTTGCGCGCCAATTCGACCCGAATATTGTCTGTTACCCTTCTGGAAGTTAGTGCTGTTGTCTATTCAAGTTTTCATCCATGTACTAGATATGTGGAGATTGTTGAACTTTGTATTGCACAATGGTGTATCAATATCGCTTGATAACCCCCTGTGAGCCTCTCACATGGACCAGCAATCGCTGACGCTAGTGCATGGCTAGGTAGCACATAGAACTCCGGCATATTCGTAGTCCACGTCCGATCTTGGATTTTGTATGGACGGAACGACTTCTATTTCATGAAGTATCGCTTAAGTAGTTTGTATGTGACTTTTAAGTAGCACTAACTAGCTGGCTTGGAGCCTCACGTCGAGGGGGTCGAGAGCTCAAAGACCACTCGCGACTTTAGCTGGAACGGAAGGTGAGTGCATGTGTGGACGAAAAGATGCGGTGTTAAACGGTTCATGTCCGCCGCTAGACAATTGCTTCCACCTATAAGCTGCTTTCTTCTGTGTAGTGCTTGCATCGATGGCAGGGCTCAACCGCGGTTGATTTGACTTGGTACTAATTAATTGCTATTGTCCTTATCATTGGCAGCATGCTGTCCTCGACGATCAAGAACTCGGTGCGCAAGGCCGCGGTGGCCCCCACGCTGACGCGCAGCATGGCGACAGCCGCCTCGTCCACGAAGGAGGTGGAGGAGATCGGCGGCTTCGGCCAGATGACGCAGCCCAAGCTGCAGCTCTTCGGCCTGCACGCTCGTTATGCCAACGCCCTGTACAGTGTGGCTGCTAAGCAGAACCAGCTCGAGTCCGTGGAGAAGGAGCTGTTGACGATTGAGGAGACCATCGCCAAGGAGCCCAATTTCGCCTCGTTCCTGCACGACCCCACGATTGCTCGTGCCTCCAAGAAGGAAGACATCGCCAAGGTCATGGAGAAGGCCAAGTTCTCTAAGCCCGTGGCTGGACTCTTCGAGGTTCTCGCTGACAACGGTCGTCTGCCAGACGCCGTGGGTGTCATCTCTGCCTTCAAGAAGCTTATGGGCGCGTACCGCGGTGAGGTGCAGGCTAAGGTTACGTCGGCGGACCCTCTGACCAAGGCTCAGCTGGACCAGGTCAAGAAGGCCCTTGGTGCTCGTGTGGAAAAGAACGAGAAGCTGCTGCTGGAGACGGTCGTGGACCCGGAGATCCTTGGCGGCCTCAAGGTGCAGATCGGCAACTACTTCATTGACTTGTCGCTCGCAACCAAGATCGACAAGATCAACACATTGCTTGCCAACTCGAGCCAGCAGTAAGGCAGTTATCCGACGACAAACAGGGGTCACGAGTGAACGTAGCGTAGCTATTAAATTGTGGGTCGTTTAGGTCGTCCTGTAGGGCAACCATCGTTCTCCCACGCGTCTGTAGCAACGGGTTTTCGGTCGTGTTCGCGGCGAGCTGCGGAGCTAGCATGGAGCTGAAGACTAAATGAAAAACTTACAACGGAAAAGAATGAGCTTCGTTTGTCATCTGCGTCCCATATTGGTATTGATGCTCATATGCTAGTGTTCATGCGGTTGTGTGCTGTCGAAACCAAGGAGTGATAAGAGGAGAAGACGCTTTACAACGTTGCGGAAGTATTCCTGTGAATAAAAACATCTTAGCTAGCATTCTTGGCGTCAACTACCGAGCGTCCTCTCTCGACGGCATGACACCTCTTACTCTGACCTCTCGTCCTCTCGTCCTCCTTGCACTGTTGGGCTGTATTCTAGCCGTCCTCTTCTGCAGTTCTATGCTGACCGTAGATGAACTAACAACAACCGCCCTTGGACGACTTGTTTCCTGAAGCATTAGCTTGACTCAGAATGACAGGGCTTTGGCCTCCGTATCCGTACGACCCAGAGCCTGCCGCACTTCCTGCTCTGGATCCGTCACGGCCTCGTGTCCGCTGCTCCTGATCGTGTTTCTTGAGTAGTTGCACCGCCAGACTCTCGAACAGTGACTGTACTCCTTCTCCCGACTTGGCGCTTGTGCGGAACACTAGAGCGCCGATCTCGTCCGCGAACTGCTGAGCCTTGGAAAAGTCGAAATTAGACGGCACATCGCTCTTGTTGCCCACCACCGCTAACACGATATCGTCGCCCACGTGATGCTGTAGGTCTGGATAATGTAAATAACAATAGCAGGGTGTTAGTTTTCCTACAGCCGTCAGCAACTTAATGCAGTCACCAAACCTTGAAGCCACTCCTTAATCTTCTCAAAGCTGGCCTCGTTCTGTAGGTCAAAGACCAGGATGGCTGCCTTCGCATTGCGGTAGTACATGGGTGCCATGGAGCGGAAACGCTCCTGACCGGCTGTATCCCAGATCTGCAGCGTCAGTTTTCTCCGAGCACCTGCGTCGTCTCCTACGATCACGCGCTTCTGCAGGAACGATGCCCCGATGGTGGCCGATGTGGGCGTGGAGAAGCTGCCGTGGCAGTAGCGCATGGTGATGGACGTCTTTCCCACGTCCGTGGGGCCGATGATCACCAGCTTGCGGTCCAGCCCGACGTCCTCCATGGCTCGGTATTCTGCTGATTCTGCACCCGTCATGCTGCAACGCAGAGGTTGACAACTTGCAACTTATAATTGTACCAATAAAAGCGGAACATTCAAGCGTACCACATAATTCATATTAACATTGTGAATTCCACCTATATTTAGCTTCTCCGTTTGATTCGGGGAATCGCTCGCGCAATGTACAGACGTCTCTCATGGGTCAAAATACCTCTGTTTCCATCGTTCGTTGCTCGTGGGGCTGAGCTTGCGGAGAACGTACTGAGCGAATTCGCCTAACTTCTTGTAGAGATCGAATCCTACCTGAAAAGAAGGTATCGTAGCTGCCCAGAATTAATGGAAGCTGCTGTCACAAAGCAACATGCTCATCCCAATACGATCTTTAACTGCTTGTATGGCTACACTATCTCGGCTATTCAAGGGAAGATTTGGCACACAATTACAACAAAAACCCACAGACTACCAGCACCTGCATTCGCGTGTACGAAGCTACGGGGACGTATCAACGTGTAACGTCAAAGGCAGACAAGAAGTTGATCACAGGTCAACGCGAGTGGATTCGAGATTTTTGAGCAACGACCTATAGCGTATTTCTCCGGTGGCGGTTGCACGGACTACTTGACGCACTTGTCGGTCTGTGAGGTTTGGTGGCCGCACTCCCTTTTCACGCATGCCTTCTAAGCACTCAAGACATCTAGCAATTGCACGGACCCCATGCTTGCTTCGTGTAGGCCCCTAATGTGGCCACACTCTTCATCAGAGGATAGATGGTCCTCGCACAATAATGAGAATAAAACTATGAAATCAGTTTGAGGATTAGGAAACAGCAATCATTCTGGGTATAATGAAATCAAGTAAGTTTTTGCCCTCAGGGTTTGTGGCAGTGAGAAATCCAGTGTGTTGTTTGCCAGCCTGTAGAAACTCTCCCAAATCTAGGTCAGCGTCACAAGTCTCGACTTGCTCTATCTGATAGGAGGAACATATATTAATAGCGACGTCTTGATATGAGGGTTGACCAGTGTAATCTGGGTGCTAGAACTCCACTTGATGTTAACCTTGATCTTGCTTGATGTCGTGTGGGCCAGTACTGCGTTCCCTTGCACGGAATGGCGAGGATGAAAACACTTGATCGGTGGAAAATAATGCCGTGTAGGACACGATAGAATTCTCACTTGTCGGGTGAGTTCCCACCAACAACACACGCTTCCCCGTAAAGGTTAGCGATTGTTGGATCAAAGCTGAAGTCCCTTACACCGGGTTGGTTGTAAGCGCTTCTGTACACTGAGGTTGTTTTCGGTCAACCCTTACCTACCCACAAGCTTAGACTAGGAGATAATGGCCTTTGGCTGCTTTGCCAGCAGGGTTGGTGTACGTATCAATCCGGAGAAGGTCAAGGCGATAGCGGCGTGGCCGACTCCACGGTCCCAGAAAGTACTGAGGAAATGGTTGGGCCTAGCCAACTACCTCCACAAGTACAGCGCAGGTTACGCTACCCTTGTTTGACCTCTGTCGGATCTGTTAAAGAAAGATGTCGACTGGGTCTGGAGCAACAGCACCAGGATTCCTTCGACAGCGTCAAGGCGAGCCTACAACAGGCGCCAGTCCTGGCTTTGCCTATGTTTTGTCCTATTCCTATTTACAAATATCAAGTGTAAACAAATCTCGGTTGGAGCATCCGAGGACTCACAACCACGCGACTGATGGTTCACCTGTTTGCCTAATTTAGGCAAATGCCTAATTTAGACAGGCTATCCTCGTTCTGGGTACGGACCCGAGACAGGTACATAGTCCTGCCATAGCCTAATCTAGGAAGCCTCGGTCAGGTTATATCAGGATGACCGAGGCTCCAAGATGGCACTACTACTTCACTGTCACTCTATCGCGGGGAATGAAATCCTCCCATGAAAACGAACCCTCGCTTTTCACTGAAAGGTTTTGTGGCGGTTGTCCTGGCGACAGGGCCGTTACCTCACGGTTGAAGCCCAACATCACAGTAAAAATAACTCTGAATTAGATATTAATGTCCTATATCCCTTGATCTGTGGCTGTCCATGTCGCACTAACCTCATAATATCTATAATAAACCAAGGTCGATATTACTTGTCAAAATCGATGCTACGTGGGTACAATCGGATTGGACGGATATAACGCGCACATCTTCGCCTGTCCTTGTAAAGGGTGTTGCCGCCACTGGATAGGGTGTTAACCTTGACCTTGATTGACACGGTGGGATCGAAGCCTGGAATTTCCCATCCACTTCACCACACTATTGTCCAAGTGCGCTGTTGGTGGGGAAACTGTCCGGCTGTGTGCAGCGGATTTAACGTCAGTGGGGCGAAGCCCGTCTGAGAATATCTAGGTTGTTCTACAAAAGAAACGGCCACGCGAGATTGAATTCGTGACGCTGGAAAGCATCTGGCAGTCGCGGAGCTTCGCGACGAGGACTTGTGGCATCCGATAGCTAGGTGAATGGGTTTATGCGTCGATACCACTTGTTGCTGCGCCACATCGCCAGCCCAACAGTGTTTGATGATGACAATTTAATAGATCGTACTTTCGGATACTTGAAGTATCTCTCGTCACGTATGAATAGCCTAAACGAAGGCAATACAGTGTTCATGATTGAAACAGCTGTATATTTGAGAATCTCCTCCGTCAAATGGTGGCCAAAGTTGTTGATGTTGTACTCGTCAAAAGTCATTGGACCCAACAATTCCAGCACTCGATCCTAAAATTGATTAGTTCCGTGAGTTCTAACACTAGACAACTACAATGGTATCAATAGTTTTGTACGTCTAGGGAGCACATGTAACAGCTCACTATCATTTCAGGGATAGCCAACACGGACTTTCTAAAGGAGAGTTAAGGTCCGATTAGAAGAAGTCCGGTGTTATGAGTTTATAGACTACAAAGGTCACAGGTATTCGTTCAAGGACGAAAAACGCGGGATTTGGTTGTTGATGTCTAAAGATTTCTCTTGACACAACCGCAAGCGTACAAAGAGAACAAACTTTGGGGTCTGAGCCAGTATTCCATTAGTGCCTGAGCCTTAACAATCTTTTAACATTAGCGTTTCATAATTTATATTTGTAGCTAAAGACAGCGCGGTAGACCTCGATATTTTGACGTTCATGAACCTATTGTTCGCACGTACATCAACACCATGAATCGTGCATTACAGTCTATGGTCGTACAAAGCTTACAATGGAGGTTAATAGCACCTCTGGCGCGGTCTTGAGTTACGGACAATTCAGAGACTACTACACGAATTCACCTTTCACTAGATTGTATATATTAAACGGCATATTTCTGCTGATGCTCCAACCAATGTGATGTTTCGGAATGAACATTGGAGAAGAAGCTCTCAAATCGAGTTCTGAAAGAAAGGTGAGTTCAGTACTCGTCAAACCGAGGTTTATCTCGACGGGTCGTTTTACAACGTCGACCATGTAGCAGGTAAAACGTGGCTTTTAGAAGGCAAAGTTCTATACAACAAAAGTGACAAGGGTGCTCGGTAGGGAACATACATATATTGAATCCGTCGGGTTTTCCAGTGGATAACAAAATTAAAAACAATGTAATGTAAGTGCAATGTTAATACCACTGTAGGTGATATGGTGGTTAAAGCCGGACTAGTAGAAAACTCCATAAAAGTCTGAAACTTGAATTTGAAACGATAGACTACCATGGGAACTTCGATACAAAGAAGTTTGAACAACATTGTGAATTACGTTGAAAGAATAACATGGACTACAAGCTCCGAAAACAACTACGTTGAACGGGTACTGGGGTCAACTGAACAACAGCTTATGACTGCTGAAGATAACCAATAGGTACTCTTAAATCAATACAGACATTACTTGATTTGCTTAATATGTTAGAATATTAGCATCTGAGTAATCGTCCGATTGTGGTGTTTCTCGTGAACTTGCACATATTTTGGGGTCTCCATCAATCACAGTCACCCATGTAATTCAACCCCATTTCACCACTTCTTTGGAAAGGAGGCGCTTTTTCAATCATCTGTTTGTGCACAAAGGAGGTAGAACTATGCCAGTTTGACATTATTCCATTATCTATGCGCGTAACAAACCCCTATATTTAACTGTCACTATACTTTTGGGGTAATCTACCATTATTAGGGATGGTTCCATTTGGGTCCAACGACCCACGAGAGTACAATAGACATATGGTTCTCAATCTGACCGGCTATGTGTCTGTGTGTACGGCCGCGGAGCGGCTGTCACAGCAAACGGTCATAAACTGCCCCTGCTGGTTTGTGGAGTGGTGCTAAAAAGGGTGGTGTGATTGAACGCCACGGCAATGTTTCCATTGTACACGTGGGTCGATTCGGATCAACTTCAGCTCAGGATGGATTTTATCTTCTCTCCCATCTTGGACGCTGGCAGCAAGGCTTTGTTGTGGGATTGTTCAGAGTATTTCAAATGATATGAAGGCAAAGTTCGTCAAGAAAGACGTGTAGATTGTTGTCATTTTGGGAGGAAGGGGACATTTGTTCGACTCGTGAAAAAAAGATGATATTCTCTATACTCGCGGGGGAAACCCCCAAGCCACTTTCTGTCGAGGCCGTTACAAACTGGGAGGGTATTTCGTACCACCAGAGGTTGTGAAGCGTTACGGCTAATAGGTTGTCGCCAAGATCCAACGTATTAGGTACGATGTCTACAGCGAGCGGTTTTTCTCAGAGTGAAATGTGGTGTTGGATTTCAACCGTGAGGTGGCAGCTGCTGAAGCCATATGTTGTTGCACACTGTCACCGATTGTGTGTGCACATAAAGGAAACCTGCCCACAGATTGATTGTTGAAGGAAGATCTAGAAGTCAAGTGTTTTAGAAAGTAGTGCCGTACCTCGCCAGTTCCTCGAAGGACAGTCACTTCGCGTAGGATATTCACTTTGCGTAGGACAATCACCTAAAGTTCAAGTTTCATGTGACGCCTACATGTAATGAGTTAGTAGCTATCAGTCTAAATCTTACTCGGTTCTCTTTTACCAACTACTGAGCACCTGAAGTCGCCCTAGGGAGGTACGGCAGGCAAGTATGAAGCTGGTAATGGGGGGCGAAAGTAGAAGTACACTACAATAAACACAATTTCCATTTTCAACTGCATCGCACAAGAGAGTTAAGAGTGTTTTAGTAGTGTGGTGTTGCACGACGCACAAAATTATCAGATGTGAACTTCCTACACGCAACCACAACATTTCCCGAGTAAGTCGGCGTATTTTGGTCTGTGCCGATTGCCCCTAAGCGGTTCGACCCTTCCGGGACATAGGGTGTCTCACTCCCGCCGAGTACCAACCAACCAAGCCAATCAATATTGGTAATTCCCGTGCCCTCCACCAAAGGAGGGACAGCGTGGCGTGAGCGCCCTTACGGGTCACCGAGGCAAAGGCTACTTGGTTAGAAGAGTAACGGTACGGTATACCGGGCACCACGGGGGTTTTCTTCGCGCTTAGCGAGACACGCCCTTCCCCGAGTCAACCTAATCTCTTGGCGCAACCAGCCAGAATCTTACAAGTTATACCTCTCGGGTTCTGATGGAAGACATAATCCGACCCGTGCAGAAACTTACAGAAGAGTGTATGATGTAGGCGTGCATAATGCCGCGTTCTATGAAAGTGCTGATGCAGAAGACAGGATCAGCGTATCGATGGTGTCAAAGCTCAGAAGCGCGTTTACCTCGAACACCAAGAAGTGGCTTAACGCTCGCAAAGATCCCACGTTCGTATACGGCGAGTATAAGCTGGCAAAAGCTGGAGTTAATCTGGACGAGAATTCGAAACTCCTCAAATGGTTTGACTACATAAAGTCGTATAGGGCTAAACACGGTGAAGGCCTTTCAGATGATGGAATATACGCGTTACTGGCGAAAACGTCGTCGGATACAGATATCACAGCACTGATTCAGTCTCTCAAGAAACACCCAGACTTCGAGAATCTCGCAAGAGTTCTCTTTTGTCTCCATCCGCAACCAATGTAGACTTTGATAATATGTTCTTGAAGACTTCTGGCTTACTTGTCCATTTATTGAGTAATGACATCTGTAAGCCTTCATCCTTGAATCCACGAATGAGTGCAATGATCTCTTCTTCCGGTGTCGTCTTGGTTCTCAAAAAATTGATGATACTGTCGTCAAGGAATTGATTGTTGTTCGTAGTTTTAAACATTTGAATGTAATGGAACCACTCCTTCATTCCCGGACTCTCAACCAGCAGTTTTCCATCAACGTTTTGTTTGTTTAGCGTCTCACGTGTCTTGGACCTAGGAAGCTCTGCTCTGTTATGTTCCAGGGGCGCCCCTTTACTAACTCCTAATTGGTTCCTATACAAATATCAAATGAAATAGAGTCGTTACGGACCTCGTTGACCCTTCAGCCAGCTCTGCGTCTCTTCCAGGTTCGGCCCGTGGCCGTGGAACGAACAACGCTCTCACCTCCCAAAAATCTCCGGTGTGCAAGATGCCGTACGACTACGCGATCTGCATCCTGCACACAAATTGTGGTCCAATGCCCCACTCAACTCGAGCGCCTTTGACGCATTTGCTACACAACTGAAAGCCAAAATTACAACCGAACAATCGCCACAGACAATGAATTTGTGTGAGCTAGTCCCAGATGTAGTCAACCATCTAAAGCACCAGCAAACACTATCACATATTAAGAGCAAAATCAGTGAAGTCGGGATATCAGTGCTCAGTATTAAGGAAACATTTACACAACTTACATTGGGCAACACTTCAGTACGTCTGAACACTTCAACTGCTGAACCACCATCCCATCAGCCGCAAATACCACCAACGTACAAGCTCTTGAGATCGCTAAAAACCGTCCATCAGGCATAGCATGAACGGGATGTCGGTATAAATGGTGGTCCGCCGTAATCGAACTGGAAGAGCGTCATGACTCAAGCTGGCGCAGCAACTCAGCCGAAAAACGTTTTTTCTTTCGTAGAAAGCGTATTATTGATCGAATTGTTCTGATCACATAACAGTAACGTGTCAGTCACGAGCAAGCAGTACGCATGCTGGAAAGTCAACGCACACAGTCAAATTTTACCTTAACCGCATTGAGCGACAGCTTCAAGGTGATCCAGTAAGCAGCAAACAAACAAAAGTTCTTTGTTAGAAAATCTTCACTCCACAGTAGTCTCTTGTAAACATTTAATGAGTTGCATTCTAATAGTGATCATCCAAGTGCTTGTAAAACCGTCCACTGTGCTACCTCCTCTAGGAGTAAATGCTATCCCCTCCCCATAATCATCATCACTCCCTTTCATTGTCATCCCTCCCGCTTGGCAAAGCCTCTGGAAGGAAGATCCGCGATGTCGCCTGAGGTGATGATTTGGGGTTGAAGGTGTTTGATTTGGGATTGCTGTGTCAAGATAACCATATTAGAGAAGTCGTGATTCAAGATCAAGGTATGTGTATTTAATATATGACCAGATCTGGTACGACCCGACATGATAGCTGCCGCAACGATGGGAAGCATTACAAAGGACAAGTATCAATATATCGCAAAATAGTTTGTCTGTCGTAAAGAATGTGGTTGAGGATGGAATAGGACTTAACTATAAATGAAAATCGAATTTACCTCGTCAAGACTAATTGTTTTGTGATCGCCAAGGAAAGGGAATTACATTGGCTAGTAGTAAGTAAGCGTAGTTGTTCTAGTGTGTGTTGAGATAACTAGATAAATATTGACCAGAACCAACTACCTAGTGACCTACCCTTACGTGAAGATCCAAGATGCTAGGTATCAACTGCTTACTCTACGAATCCCTCGACACAATTACCAAGATCTCGTCATCGGAGGTGACAAGCAAGCAAAGGGCAACAAGAAAGGGAAACCCAAACAAGAAGGCAGCCTTCCCACGGTCGGATCGCAGACCAAGACCACCGGATCCAAGTCAGATCTAACTGATATTCCCGATTATTGAACCTGCCTCAAATAATGCCCTTTTAAGCATTTTCACGAATAGGCAATAATTATAAGCTCTACCCAAATATAAACTCAAATGTGTAGCACACATAAATAATTACTAGCAGTTTTGTCAGCGTGAACTCGCAGCCATTCATCTTGTAGAGAGCCTCCGTTTGCAGCAGCTCATTTTATGTCCCAACTATGGCCCAACGCCGCAACTTAATTCCATTCTGGCGGAAGCAGGAAGTAATTTCTGGGTCGAGAGTGAAGGCAACGGCGTTCCAGCACGCGCCGGAACTCTTTTCCGCAACCTCGGCCTGAACATTAACGGGGCTTCCATCAGAAAATAGTACCACCACAAGAAAGAAATCATGGCGGCAAAGCCGCACCAGAGCCGGCTCGCTGAAGGGGGCCGTTATCCTCTGTTCAAACACATGGAGAACATGCTCTATGACCTTCGTCGTTGACAAGCGGCTGCGCAAGAAGAAGGTCTATCGCGACTGGATTGCCGACCTAGCTCTGGCGTGTCACGCTTCAGTGACGGCGAAGACGACGCTCCGTCTCCTTTCGCAGCTTCTCAGCATTGGATGTCAAATTCCAAGGCTCGGTATTTGCTCTCGTTGCGACATTGGGCGAACCTTACCGCACTGTCAGATGAGGAGCCAGTTGACCGTGATGTGCCCTATATGCGATACCTGCACAACTTGATGCCGAAAATGGATAAAGGTCGTACAGTTATCATGGACAACACTGCTGTTTATTTTGAAGACGCACACACGCAGTCGGTGGACTTGTGCAGTGTATGGCACGTGGTAGTTCGCTCCACAGGATATGCATCGATGCGTACAACAGCAATCTTGGCAGTGACGACTAGTGATCGGAAGCTACCCCGGTTTTGATTTGGAAAGTAAGATAGGATAAACCGTCTTTTAAGAAAAAAGAAGATGTCTATGAAGCCTATCAGAAGGGCTTATGGTGAATAGCACACTTCCCAAGCGGTGCATCGATCTGCAATTATCTCAAGTAATGATCAGTTAGGGCAAGTTTTTGTATGGGACTTGATGTGGGCCAATATTTCGCACGAGGTGTCAGTCACGTGTGCCAACATGTACCAGGCGGACTTACACTGTACCTACAAGCGGGGGATATTGCAATCTTTCGCTCATTCAAGGACACTCTGTGCGTCGAGATTAACGCGTGGAAAGAAAGCGGGGACGTCCAGTACACAAGGGTGGAAATCCAAGACCCCGGCCGTTGCAACTGTGGGTAAGAGGATAAGGCGGGCGTGGCACTCTACTGAGCACGCAATGGTGTTGAGCTCGATCACAGCAGCGGAGTATTCCGCGCGCTCGTATGACTGGTTCATTGCACGTCAAGGTGTGTACGGGGAACGGCTTTTTGGATCGCTGGTAGAACCCAGTGCTGATAGTGAGACGTAAATATCGCAGATTTTCCTAATCCCGCCACACCACAACGTTTGTATTTGTTTGTATTTGTTTTTTGTTGATGTGGTGTGTATACGCTATGGCTCGATCGTTAGTTGTATGAATGTTGGGTAGTGCG
>PCFV01000624.1:0-19185 GCA_002812785.1 Phytophthora litchii | reverse complement strand
AAAATGCCATTCGTCTAAATATATTGAATGCACCGTTACGACAGACACTGCAATGCGTCGTGATTCCACACATGGGCAATGAACTTGTCATCTTCACCAAAAGAGGTGTTTAGTGAGTTGCCCCAACTCTTTCTCGAACGCAGTGAAAATGACGACGACTTTGACGACAAGAACCAAACGAATGGCAAATTGAACGCACCCAATTCTGCGAGGGAAGTAGCCGCATCGAGCGTGTCACGATGGCAGTGGAAGTATTGGAAAAGATCGTCACCTACGTCTTCAAAGCAGCAACGACGCAAACATCCCGGGATCAAGTCCGATGACGACGTCGGGGACGTATCCAGCAGGAATGACATAACCATAAATACGAATGCAGCTAGATAATATTTTTGCTACAACAAGCTGTGTACAGCGAAACTAGATCTGGGAAAGACACTGGCGCTGGTGGTTGTGATAATCGGGCTGTTCACGAGTGGCAAAGTGCTACAACTACACCTTGCTCGGCTTGTAAGCAATATGGTGGTCGATACTTCCTTACTTGCACAAGCTGAAGCTATGGCGCAAGAATCTGTCGTGCAGGGTGCATTGGCGCAACCTTCACGCGACCACCTACTAGCTGGCAACTTTTTCGTCGTGTCATAGCCGGGCCCGCGATCCTAATTCTACAAGTGGTGCTAATCTACTAACTTGGACACCAAGACAGCCTTGTGACAATAGCTATCTCCAACTGAAATCTCAGTTCAAACAGCCATCACTGTTTAGCGAACGTCAGCAAAGGCATCGAGAATTCACAAGATTGCCATCGTGCAAATCCTTCAGTGTGTCCGCGTGGCCTAATGGATAAGGCATCGCCCTCCGAAGGCGGGGATTGGGGGTTCGAGTCCCCTCGAGGACGCTCTTTTGGTCAAAAGTCTGTGTCAAATTATGTGGCGCACACCACGAACAAGCAGATACTGTAGCCAAAATAACCTGCACACTCATTCGAAACTGCAGTGGATTCGCTTACGCACGCGACAGTGTTGTGCGCTTGACTTCACAATGAGCTGCTGCTCTACGATGTGGCCAATCTCAAGAAATGTTCTCCGCACTGTAGTTACCGCGTAAATGACACACCACATTTCTCGTTCAGACACCAAGCACGCTGTTACCAAACTAGTACATCTATCAATGACATTCACTTTCATACTATCTGCTGCACTCAACTTCGCAATTATACTCACTCCCCTTATTGCTGGTCCCTGGTTGGTACATGCAAACGTCGACCCAGCTGCTCTCATTCCTGTCGTCGCAGTCGAATCCGTCAACAACAGCAACAACACACTTGACCCAGCAATTTGGTCTCCCAGAACTCCACAACCATCTATGGCTACAGTTCTGAACAAGACGACGGAACAAACGAAAAGTGACCATTGCCTCGAATCCAACGGCACACGAGTACAAGTCCACGATGTTGACAAGAGCTTCTGCGTCCACGGATGGCCAATTTGCAACACCGACAACCAGCAAGGACTGTGTCCAGAAGCACAACAAGAGTTGCCTAACGGATCATCGTGCTCTTTGTTACCCAGCACTAGCGCATATGGGTGTTTCCAGAAAGTAGCCTTTGCGGTCCCTACTTCGTGTCACCTTAGTTCATTGAAACGCAAAATGCCATTCGTCTAAATATATTGAATGCACCGTTACGACAGACACTGCAATGCGTCGTGATTCCACACATGGGCAATGAACTTGTCATCTTCACCAAAAGAGGTGTTTAGTGAGTTGCCCCAACTCTTTCTCGAACGCAGTGAAAATGACGACGACTTTGACGACAAGAACCAAACGAATGGCAAATTGAACGCACCCAATTCTGCGAGGGAAGTAGCCGCATCGAGCGTGTCACGATGGCAGTGGAAGTATTGGAAAAGATCGTCACCTACGTCTTCAAAGCAGCAACGACGCAAACAGCGCAAATTCCCACTGCCTGGTAAGGTACTGGCTCCACTACCAGCCTTTTCATCACCAGGACGACGCAATGCCATAAGACTCGAAGAGCTCGACGACTTTATCGACGATATTGCGCAGCGCCATTTATTACCTACAAGACCCCAATCAGCCGAGATGTCTACATCAAACGGCATTGATTCGTCATTGCCACCTCTGGAAATGCAGGTACTGCAACGACCTCGACTTTTGCTCGACCTCAATGGAAGCCCTATCGTTGCAATGGAACAGGTTTTGCGGCTTCAGGAATACAGCGAACCAAACCCACCAATCAATGTTCTACAGTTAGCAATACCCAAGAAATGTGTGAGCGGGGATGAGATAGCTTTAATGCCATGTCATTCCTTGCAACACCGCGGTTACGAGTTGTTGTCTGCTGAACTGTGGCGCGAGCCTGTTCGAGATCGAAACAAGAATTGGTTGCAAGATGAACTTCCTTTCTTGATGAGAGGCAGTTTGCACCAGCTTCAGGCGATACCATGGAGCATGACGAGAGCCCCAGGTGCAAATAATCGAGGCAAATGGACGAAATATGAAAGCTACAGATTTCATATTCCATCGCGCACAGCTATTGGCAATTCTGCAAGCCCCACTAATCCAATGAAGAGACCTCAGCGAATACTAATGCGTGCGCAGGGGTCGCTAATCTCTCGTAGCTATTGTGTAGTTTCAATATTTGGTGAAGGTATCTATGGACGCTTGTATGGAGCTGGTCTAACCGGGAAGGACAAGACGCGATTCTTGCACGTGGAAGCTTACGAACCGGCAACAAGTCGAACATACGTTCTGCGCGTAACACTACAAGACATTGAAATGATTTTCCGAGTTGGAGGTGATGATCCAGAACGTGAAGCGCTAGTAGCCCCAGGTAGAAAACAGGAATTGCTGCGTCAGATTATTTCATTGCTCTACTTTGAGTACCCAGGCGACCCAAACAATGGTGATACTGAAGAATTTGCAAGTGCTCAGAAAACTAATGTACAAGTGTTACGCATCGCATCAGAGATTCAACTAAACGAATCTCAAATCCGGCGACTCGAACGAGAGGAACGTCTGCGCCAGGAGGAAGCCCAACGTCTCGAAGATTTGGCAGCACTACTTAGTAAACCCCGCCGAGCGCGACATCGAGTGCTATGTCAAACGATACAACTTCGTGGTCGCCATTTTTACATATCAATCTATCATTTTCCTGCTCAAGCTCGAAATCTGGTAATCACCGCATACAACCCAAGCTCATCGATAACTTATCGACTGACGGTCAGTTTGCTAGAGGCTGCTACGCTCGTAAAATTATATCCATACCCGCGAAGTGGCTTTAGCCCTGAACAAACATTTATGATAGCACAAGGGTTACTGTCACGACTAGGGATTCATGGACGTGAAGATAGTAGATCGAGTGCACGCATGATGCTCGCGATAAATGGAGGGCGGAAAGGACCGGGGATGAATGCACTTCCCCTGCTTACTCCAATGATGACCGAAGAGCTTCGACACGATGAATTGTTCAAAAAAATGTTGCGAGATAATCAGCGGTCACTGCAACTCGAGTTAGAAATGACCCAGCTGCGACTTCATAATGATGCTGAAGCTGAACGCGTTGAGATCCGGCAAAAGATTACAGTCCTTGAAACAAAGCGTGCTGAATTAAATTCCAAGGATGACGAATCCAAAGTTCGTATAGAAGATATTGATGCTGCAGGAGGGGGTGGTGGGGCAAATATTGACGCAAAGCGATTACACGAAGAGCGACGGACTCTGAAAACCTCAAGACAAACACTGAAAGGGGAGATGAAGAGTGTAGCTACGCAATTAGCCGAGTTAAGTCAAAAGCTACAAGCCGTGAGCGAAAAAGAGAAGACGTCAGATGAGCGAGCTCAACGACGAGCTGACAGGGCACGAAAGCGAATACGCGAGGAAGTTTTGCAGAGTATACCAATAGTGGTGTCGACATCACCGTTAAAACTAAAACCAGTAGCACAGCGTACGTGGCTCTCACGGATCCACATGCAACCTGGACGAAAGCTATTGGTTTCAGGATGCTGTCTCATCTCAAGGAAGCGTGTCCGATACTCATTTTTTGCTGGAGAATCCGAGACCAACGATACTTTACATACTGTGGGTATCGATGATCATTTTTTTTTCCTGGAGCTGTACGATCCTTCCACTTGTTCACGGTGCTCCAATCTCGTCTTCTCGAAACTCGAGTTACTGGCACTCACGAAAACCTGCCATGAACAGCAGCAAATAGTTCCAGAACTTGCTTCTTCGACCTCCGATATGATTAAACGTCTGACTGACTTGCGTGAAAATATTAAGAAGGCTCGTCAGGCATTGCATGCCATGACAGATGCACCAACTAAAGGAAAGTCGACAAAAACGAAAGTTCCACCCAGCAAAAAGAAGCGTGAGGAACTACGCGGTGCGATAACAGCAGCAAGTAACGAGATCTACAGATTGAATCGATCGGCTCCGTGGTCAGTTTTGGTTAAAGCACTTTGCGAGAGGTGTAGTTTCGTCTCCACAACAGACACTACAACGTTTGAGGTCACGTTAGACCGGTGCATTTTCCGTGCTGTTTCACCTGTGCTCCGCATCACAAACGATGAAAACGATGACGACGTGAATGATGAACCCAGCGCAGTATATTGCCATGTACGAGTAGAAGTGCTTCCTCTAGCCACAGCGGTAGTGTTTGATGTGTGGGATCCTCATGAAGGAATGCAGTGGCGCCTAGAATACCCCGAAAGCCGCGAATTGCTCCGTGAATTTACAGTCGAAAGTTTGATCGAGCAGCAAATGCATCTAGAAGCCATAATGATGGCACTGCTCCTGCACCCGAACACTGAAACCGGTCGTCTCGAGTTGCGCTTTGAGGAGTGACAAGGAATGAACCATTGAAGAAACATCGGTTCAATGTTAAAGTACTTCGTGTGTTGGACCTAAAGTTCTCCGATATAGACATGGCCTAATTGAAGGTACTGGAGTCCTTGGAGTTACCTGTGAGACGGCGGAACTTCTGCGCAATCTCGTCAAACTCAGTGCTGAGGTCGTCCAGGGAGTTGGCCAATGCCTCCACGGGCGACGACGCGTCGTTCGTCTGCACACGCACAATAATGTCGTGGATAAGCGGGTGTGGATGACGGTAGCCGCTGAACGTCACGTTCGGGTCGCGCAGTAGTTGCCTATAACGTAGATTTCGTGAGTATCTCACTAGTAAATTGTTCAACAGACTCGAGACTACAACGCACATGCGGATGAGGTTGCCCATCGTGTGGTCCTCACGCAAGATCGTGAACTTGCCGGCGTTGAAGATCTTGGTGTCCTTCTCGTACGTCACCTTCTGCGCGCCCTCAGGCAGCAAGTACGAGTCGCTACGGTTCGGGGCATTCATACTTGCGTCCTCGAGCTCAAATTGGCAAGTGACTGTATTGGTTCAGTAAAACCTAAGATCCTGTCTAAATCGATAAGTATATTTGACAGGTATTGCGATTTTAGCACAATTGACCCATTTCCAATGGAAGAGGACGCGACTTCGCGGCGCCAACGTCAGCGCTCGAGGCGTCCGGATGGTAACGATTCCAAGGAGAAACGACAACGATCGAGTGCTCGTAAGCCACGGCCAATTCATAGACAGTGGACGATGTATGCACCACCAAGAAGCGATGAAGATCCGTCGGTGCCCTTAGCGGCGTCAACCTTCCGCTTCATGTCGTTCAATGTACTGGCAGGTAACGGTATTGCACGAGTTAACACAGAGTAAATGTTGATGTTAAAGTGGCTTTGTTGTAGATTATTTGGTGGTAAACGACCGAGAAAACGACCCTGCCAAGCGCCACGAGAAATACAAGTTCGTTGGTGCACTGAGGCTTACATTGCGTCGTTAATACTAATTCGTAGTTGAATTATTACAGTTGGGAGTATCGTAGTGTGCGCTTGGTGAAGGAGATTCTGCGCTGGTCGCCGCATGTGGTGAATCTGCAAGAAGTGGACCATTTCGAAGATTTCTTCGAGCCGAGACTCAAACAAGCGGGTTTTGTGGGCGTCTACAAAAGGAGGTGGGTGCAGTGATTAAAGCTACTGTGAATGGTGGCTAATACTGGACTTGCTGATGGTAGAACGGGCGAGACGACGCATGACGGATGTGCGATCTTCGTCAAGAAGAGCATGTTCCGCATAGTGTCCTCACAACAGCTTGAATACCACGTGCAGGACCATCCTGTGCTCAATTGCGACAATATTGCGTTGACAGCAGTGGTGGAGGCCAAGAACAGTATCAATGGATCGAACCCGGCTCGCTTTGTGGTCGCGAACACGCACTTGTTGTTCAACCCGAATGTTCGTGCTTGACGTTTATTCTGCGCTCCCGCACTTCGTTTTAACTTCTTTTTTATTTGCAGCGAGGGGAGATTAAGTTGGCTCAGCTAGATATGCTGCTAAAGCACGTGACTTCTCTACGGCAGGAGCACAACCCAATGCTGCCGGTTCTTCTCTCTGGGGACTTTAATCTAGCGCCACACAGCCCACTTTACCACTTTTTATCAACGGGGGACCTGGATGCATCTGGTCTTTCTCGTTTCGGCTTATCCGGCCAAAATTTGGATACCTATGCGCTCAAGGTATGGTTCTTTGTGTTTAACTTGCGATGGAGCACGAAGTGATAGCAATACTAAATGTACCGTGTGTGTGAATAGAAAGCGATTCGGGTGAATGAAAATGACCGAACTCGTCACCATGGAAATGGCACCGCCTTCGGGAAATTTAACAGTGCCCGAGCTCAACGGAATGATTTCCGAGTTTTCAAGGCCAACACGACGTACTCTCACGAGGTAAACCAGTTTTGGTAATTACATATTTGCGAACGAGCTAACATCGAGTATCCTCGCAATGCAACTGCAGCTTGACTTCGCCAGTGCGTATGCTCAGTTACCTGATAATAAATGCACCGGCGAACCAAAGTTCACGATATTCCACAGCGGATCGAAGGGCACGGTTGACTACATCTGGTATACTCGCAGCTCGTTACACTGTCACGGAGTTGTGGAAATGATCCCCGCTGGGTTGCTGTTCAAGCACGACGAGCTACCTACCATGGAGTATTCGAGTGATCACCTCTCGCTTGTTGCCGATTTTTCTCTGCGTGAGCAGTCATGACGTAGGTGGAATGAAATGGGGAAATCACATCTATACGATAGAACCAGCACGTTCGAGTTGTCAATGGAAAACTCATTATTGTTAGTGCTGTTGAATACCTACCTATACACAGCCGCACAAACAATATCATGCTTTATTTCTTCTCCAGCAACTTGACGATTCCGTAGCCCACCAGACCAACCAACGTCGCACCGAATAGGTGGAAGCTCAGCGGAATGCCGAAAGGAGGTACAGGCGGAACCGGAATATTGCCCGGGTCCTCGTACAGGGCAGTTCGCTTGTGCTTCGAGTCGCGGATGATAGCAGCAGCGCGACGGCCAGCAACGAAACCGTCCTCGTGGAATCCGCGGCCCAACCAGGAACCAGAGAGGGCGATACCCTCCTCCTGAATGATCTCGTCCTGCGGAATGCAATCTGCAAGTAGGCGGGGGTGGTCCCAACGGAACGCAGAGATGATGTGTTCTGGAGCAGGACGCTTGCCATTGAAATCATCGTATGGGGTGATCGTCACGAAGACGTCCTTCTTGCTATTCAGGCGCTGAATACGGTTCATCCAGTACGTCAGGACGTATTGATCGTCCTTCATGATAAGGACGTTCCAACTGCTCCACACCTTGTTCGATGGCGGTAGCATGATCGGATCACGGTGGACATACATCATGCTCTTGTGGAAGTGGAAACGCATCAGCGAACGGTATGCCTTCTCACTCCAACGAAGCATGTGCGCACTCTCATCAGCGTGGGTAGCAAGAACAACGTGGTCGCACTCAATGCGCTCGCCACCCTCAAGGATGACAGCCTTACCACCCTTCTCAACCTGATCGACGGTAGCGTTGTAGCGCACCGTGCCATTGTACTCTTCCGTGAAGAACTTGAGGAAAGGTTCAATGTAGCCTGAACCAACGTACCACCAAAGGTGCTTCGGGCGGTCTGTGCGACGTCCCAATGCACCAAGAATCACTTGCCATAGCGGAATGTACAGCGAATTGGAGTGCGTCTTGAGGCAGCGAAGGAACTGCGTCACAGGGAGATCCAACACGTCTTGCTTAGGCACTGTCCAGAGAATTGAGACAAAGGCCAGGAAGTAGTGACGGAAGAACTCGTTCGAGTAACGGCCCTTGGCAGCCCACTCACGCGTAGTGATGGACTCCTTCACAGGCATGGTCATGAGGTCCATGGTGAACTTGTAGATGTCGATGAGCACGCGCCAGATACGAACGTCGAAGAGGTTGAGCACACTTCCGTGGAAAGGAGCACGCGACGAGAACTGCAAGTCACCCTCGATGTCCGACGTGACCGTAAGGCTCATGGGAATGCGCTTCTTAGTGGTGCCATCCGGTTGCGTGACGCCCAGCGACTTGAACCAGTCCTTGATGTTGGGGTTCGAGTCGCCGAACATCATAAAGCCGATGTCCACCATCTCGCCATCGATCTCCATTTCGTACGTGTGGCCGCCCAGTCTTGCGTTCTTCTCGAGCAGCACAACTTCGTGTCCATCCTTGACCAAGTGGTAAGCGGCGGAGGTGCCGCCGATGCCGGAACCGACGACGACGACCTTCATAACTTTGAGGGGCAGCGTGAACGATTTCGAAGTGAATACATTGCGCGCGTCATACGAGCCAACGTTCCCCTTTTCACCACCACAGGACCATCTTGACTTGGGGTTTGTAAGGGGACGCAGATCCACTTACAAAGACAAAGACAACCACTAATTGGACCGTACACTGACGTGGATGGACATCAAATGGCGAGTGTCATTTCGAAGGAGAAGTGTTGAGGGGGTCTCATGACACAACGGCAATGGATGTCTAGTCAATTTCGATGGGACGCATATAAGTGTTGAGGGGGTCTCATGACACAACTGCAATGGAGGTCTAGTCAATTTCGATGGGACGCATACATGCAAACGGCAAAAAGTAAGACACGTTGAAGCTGTTGCGGTGGTGCCGAGAGACCGACGGTCTCGCCTGTCAGCGATTGCTTGTGCATGCATAAGCGCGTATGCTTGCAGCGTAGCGGGCATGGAGAGGCCAGCGTCACGGTGTGCTCGGGTGTTGCCGAGAGCATATCAAGGACACTAAAATGCATATCGCAAACGAAGATAGAAGAAATGTTAATTGGGAGAATAACTATCGTCTACCTGTCCACTAACTTCGTGAACACTCGAGCTCAATCAAAATCTAATACACCAATTCACTACACGCGCCTATCAGAACTTGACGTCCAGGTACTTGGCAATTCCGTAGCCCACCAGGCCGACAACAGTGGCGCCGAAGACGTGGAAACTGAGCGGGACGCCGAACGGAGGCACGGCCGGGGTCGCGATGTTCCCCGGATCCTCGTACAGCACCGTCTTCTTGTGCTTCGGATCGCGAATAATAGCAGCAGCGCGACGGCCTGCCACGAAGCCATCCTCGTGGAAACCACGGCCCAACCAACAACCAGACAGGGTGATACCTTCCTCTTGAATGATCTCGTCCTGGGGGATGCAGTCTGCAAGCAGACGCGGGTGATCCCAACGGAACGCAGAGATGGTCTTGTCAGCCTCCGGACGTTGACCCTCAAACTCTTCGTACGGGGTGATCGTCACGAAGACGTCCTTCTTGCTATTCAAGTGCTGGATACGGTTCATCCAGTACGTCAGGATGTACTGGTCCTCATTGCAAATCAGCACGTTCCAACTGCTCCACACCTTGTTCGACTTCGGCAGAAGCGTGGGGTCACGGTGGACATACATCATACTCTTGTGGAAGTAGAAGCGCATCAGCGAACGGTATGCCTTCTCACTCCAACGAAGCATGTGCGCACTCTCATCAGCGTGGGTAGCAAGAACAACGTGGTCGCACTCAATGCGCTCGCCACCCTCAAGGATGACAGCCTTACCACCCTTCTCAACCTGATCGACGGTAGCGTTGTAGCGCACCATGCCATTGTACTCTTCCGTGAAGATCTTGAGGAAAGGCTCAATATAAGCTGAACCAACGTACCACCAAAGGTGCTTCGGACGAACCGAGCGGCGACCCAGGGTGCGCATGATCACTTGCCACAGCGGAATGTACAGCGAATTGGAGTGCGTCTTGAGACAGCGAAGGAACTGCGTCACAGGGAGATCCAAAACGTCGTTCTTGGGCACAGTCCAAAGCACCGAGACGAAAGCCAGGAAATAATTGTGGAAGAACTCCTTCGAGTACTGGCCCTTGGCGATCCACTCGCGAGTGGTGATGTCCTCCTTCACGGGCATAAGCATGAGGTCCATGGTGAAGCGGTAGATGTCACGTAGGACACGCCAGATGCGCAAATCAAAGAGGTTGAAGATACTGCCGTGGAAGGGAGCACGTGACGAAAACTGCAGGTCTCCCTTAATGTTGGAGCTCACTGTCAGACTCATTGGAATGCGCTTCTTAGTGGTGCCATCCGGCTCCGTCAGGCCAAGGGACTTGAACCATGCCTTGACATTAGGGTTCGAGTCGCCGAACATCATGAAACCGATGTCCACCATTTCACCATCGATCTCCATTTCGTACGTGTGTCCACCGAGCGTCGCGTTCTTCTCGAGCAATACGACTTCGTGTCCATCCTTGACCAAGTGGTAAGCAGCGGAGATACCTCCAATTCCGGAACCGACAACAACGACCTTCATAATTTCTGGAGTCTTCAGCTATTGCAAGCACACGTCCAATGTGGGAATGGCAAGCTCTAAGCTGCAGGCGCTTGGCAACCAGGCTCTGGCCCAGAGATTGACAGGCTCGCCGCCGGCGGATACGGCAGTTGCTTCAGCTTCAGCTCGCATCCCCCATCCCTTGCGGACGAGCGGACGCACGTCCACTTACAAACGCCAAGTCAATTGCAACTCGTACTTGAACGGGAATGCACAAAACCCGACCACACATTGAACGCGTATCTAACTGCGTTTTTGCGTTTCTAGAAACCTGTACAGTTCAAACCTGCCTGCTGTGATAGGTTTTCAACACTACCGGAAGCTTCACTAGCGGATCCCCACCGGAATGTCCCCACGAAATGCTGCAAGCTCCTCACAAGTATCCAGAAAACTTGTGTGTGCATAGTTCTCGCCTCCTTGTCAATGGGACACAAACAAGGGTGGTGGCATATCGCGAATTAATATCGTGTCGAACAGTTGACAGCCACAATTGCGTGCAGGTTGGTCCAGGTAGAACGTCTCGTGAATCCCTTGAGAAAGAGCTACGGTTGGTTGGTCGTCATCGTCATTTTCGATGCAGTAGTATCTACATTAGCATCGGAGCGATAGCAATCCCTGGTACAATTTGTTGCGACCCTCAAGGTTGTACAGCCAATTCGAAGACAAAGCAGCTCGGCAAACTTGTTACCTCTTCACCACCTATACAACACTTGTAAACTCGGGCGAAGCATCATTGCACACAAGTGCGGAGGTATTTGCCCCTCTACAATACAAATCTTTGTGATAGCCTCTTCAAACAATGGTTTTACGAATGGGTAAGTTCCGCAGGTTGTATCAGCTTGCACAGATTTCGACTGGTTTCTGCATGGCTCGATGGCCAACGTTTCTATTGTTTTGGCCCGGTTTTGATGTTGCAGACCACAGAAATCACCAATGCGAAGGTGACAGCTCCACTGTAGTATCAACCAGCAGGTGTCAATCGTGACAAAGCTTTGCTTGCTTGCTCGTTCGGCTTGCTGGTCGAAGCAGAGCAGAATCACCAAAGCTCATACTGCAGCCAACCACGTTGGACGGAGCGTAGTTTTTGAAAGCTTTGCGATGAAGCGAAAACGAAGAATTTTCAAGGCAACTAGTTGTTGGCTAGCGGAAGGACTCTCCGAGAGAGTATCAGTACGTGCAAGTTTTGGATTGGCTGCACCAGATTCAATTGGAACGGCGCTTCCCGTAAGTTTTCACTGCATCGATAATGTGAAATTGATGAGAGCTCGTCAGCGGATGTAGGCACACCTTTGCAAGGACAATGTTGTAAGACTGATAGCGCAATTTTGTTGTAACGTTGCACACCCGGACGACGTAATTTGATAGCAGAATTCCTGAATTGTAAATGCCACAATACATTCAAGATGTGACTTTTCTGTGTGTTTTTCGCGATTCAAAGGTTTGTTCAGCTTTCAGGCAAAGACCACAACAGTATCTTGGTGGTTCAGACAAGCCTATTTAACCTTTTACAGTGTGCAAGATGTCTGGAATGACCTCAGCCAAAATAGCAACGCCAGTTTCTTTTTGCTGGCTCTTGTACCAATAAATCAATACAGAGGAGTGACCTCGCTCCTTGCATCTCTGTGTGTGGCCGTTGTCGTCCCTGTTTGGCAATAGCTCGTAGTTGAGCACAAAAGTATCTTTCAGTGACTTCAACCACCGGGCTACTGTGTGTAAATTGACTTTTCTTATCTCTACCCACATACAAATATGAAGTGCTTGGTAATGGCTATTTTAGTAATAAATGGTCTCTAGATCGCGAGCGCACCGTGTTACCTCAATAAAGTACGATTTTATCTGTGGGGGAAGTGGGGAAGATTTCTTTCTGGAGTGTGAAGCAACAGAGGAAGAGACAGCATGACCGTCGCGCTCGGTAGTTCCGGTACGTTTTCCTCGACATTAGGGGAGCTTTCCCCTGTGTGTCTCTAAAGCCCCTTTATCATGCCTACGATTATATGCAACTCTGGGCTTTAATCGTCGTCTGTAGTAGTCACAAACTAACGTTAACTTGGGTGGATCTTTTGTGCTATTTTGTATGTATCTACTCAGCCGCGGGCGTTCTCGCGCTCCTAGAAGAAGAAGACAACTCGCTGAAGGTGCGGCAGCTAACGACGCTTCTAATGCATTTTGTTCTGCCTCAATGGAGCCATTATTAACGTCTGTACACTTTACTCGACCAGACCCATGCCTTGCAGAAGCTGAACCAGGTGGTGGACCACTACTGGGCTGAGATCGCAGACGCCATCCCGCTCATTGAAGAGCTGTCGGAAGAGAAGAATTTCCCGGACCGTGAGCTGGCAGCCTACGTGGCATCCAAATGCTTTTTCCACCTGGAAGAATACGAAGACGCGCTGCGTCTGGCCCTCGGTGCCGGCAAGTACTTCGACCTGAACACGCGCTCGCAGTACACAGACACGATCATCGCCACGTGCATCGACAACTACGTGGCTGTACGTGCCAAAGAGGACCCCGAGGCTGAGAAGGCGTTGGACCCGCGACTCACACAGGTGGTGGAGCGCATGTTCGAGCGCTGCTACGCGGCGGGGGAGTTCCGTCAGGCTATGGGCATTGCTCTGGAGGCTCGACGCCTCGACCAGGTGAAGGAATGTCTCGCGCGCTCCACAGATGTGTTGGCCGCCCTCGCCTACTGCTTTGAGATCTGCAAGACAGTGGTGAGCAACCGCCACTTCCGTCTTAAGGTGTTCGAGGTTATGCTGGAAGTGTACCGCTCACGTCCTACCCAGGAGTACGCCAGTGTGTGCCAGGTTTTGCAGATGCTGGACAACCATGTGGAAGTCAGCAAGATCTTAGATCAGCTCGTGCGCGGCAGTGATCGTGATTGTCTTATTGCTTTCCAGGTCGCATTTGATCTCAATGAGAACGAGAACCAGAAATTCCTTATGAATGTCTATCACTCGCTGCCGAGCCCTCCGACACCCGCTGCCGAGCCGGCAGCAGACACAACCACCACGGCTGAGGAGGGCAAAGCGGAAGCGGCAGCACCCGCTGCTGCACCAATTGTGCCTGCCACTCCTCCTCCAGCCCCTGATGGTGCTTGTGCGGATTACTGGGATAAGCTGGCAAAGTTGAAGCAGGTCTTGTCAGGTGAATTCCTCGTGGACTTGAAACTGGATTTCCTTCATAGCCATAGTGATTCGGACCCGCTTGTCATGAAGACTATTAAGACTGCAGTGGAAAACCGCAACTCGGTGCTTCATCACGCTGCTGTGATCGCGCACGCCTACATGAACTGCGGCACGACGTCGGATACGTTTTTGCGGGAGAATTTGGAATGGCTAGGCAAAGCTACTAACTGGGCAAAGTTTACGGCCACTGCAAGTCTGGGTGTAGTGCACAAGGGTCATGTTCGTGAAAGCATGAATCTTCTAGCTCCTTACTTGCCTCAAGGCGGTATGACAACCTCTCCGTACTCGGAGGGTGGTGCTCTGTATGCGATGGGTCTGATTCACGCGAACAAGGGTTTTGCAGGCTCAGGCAGCAAGACAACGATGGAGTATTTGCGTAATGCACTGAAGAACGCTGGGTCGGACGAGACCGTGCAGCATGGCGCGTGTTTGGGTATTGGTCTATGTGGCCTGGCCTCACACGACTACGAGTTGTACGAAGAACTGAAGACCGTGCTGTTTACTGATTCAGCAGTCGCTGGTGAGGGTGCAGGTATTGCTATCGGTCTTACTCTACTTGGTGCGGGTGGTGAGGGACGTAACGGAGAGATTGTGAAGGACTTGCTGGCCTATGCCCACGACACTAAGCACGAAAAGATTATTCGTGGCTGTGTGATGGGTATTGCGCTAATGATGTACGAGCGTGAAGAGCAAGCAGACACATTGATTGAGCAGCTGACCCGCGATAAGGACCCGCTGATCCGCTATGGAGGCATGTACACCGTGGCCATGGCGTACGCTGGAACTGCCAACAACACTGCCATCCGGCGACTGCTGCACGTGGCTGTGAGTGATGTGTCTGACGATGTGCGTCGCGCTGCTGTCACGTGTCTTGGCTTCATCCTGTTCCGCACCCCTGTACAGGTCCCAAAGTTGGTCTCGTTGTTGGCTGAAAGTTTTAACCCTCACGTGCGTTACGGCGCTTGTGTGGCGGTGGGTATTGCTTGCGCTGGTACCGCGAAAAACGAAGCTATTCAGCTGCTGGAGCCGCTACTTGACGACGCTGTAGACTACGTACGCCAAGGTGCACTGTTGGCTCTGGCTATGGTTATTATGCAGGAGTCTGAGGGCCGCAACCCGAAGGTAGCAGCTATCCGTGCGAAGATCCTTAAGCTGATTACGGATAAGCATGTTACCACGATGACAAAGATGGGGGCCATCCTGGCACAGGGTATCTTGGATGCTGGTGGTCGCAATGTAGTTATTTCGCTGCAGTCTCACACTGGATTCACCAAGATGGCCGCTGTGGTGGGACTAGCCATTTGGGCACAGCACTGGTTCTGGTACCCTCTTTTTAACTTCTTGGAGCTGTCATTCCAGACGACGATGGCGGTTGGTCTTAACAAGGACTTGAAGCTCCCACGCGGCTTCGAACTCACGTGCAATGCCAAGAAGTCAGCTTTTGCCACACCCAAGCGCATGGAGGAGAAAAAGGAGGAAAAGAAAGAGCTAGTCGCCACGGCCGTGTTGTCCACAACCGCCAAGGCACGCGCACGACAGGCTAAGCAGGATGCGAAGGAGAAGTCAAACAAGGCTGTTGATGCGAGTGGTGACATTGTCATGGAAGAAAAGGATGCGTCTGTGGCCGATGAAGAAAAGAAGGAGGAAAGCAGTGATGCCATGGAGGTGGATGCTGAGGGATCTAAGCCTGTGACTGGTAAGAAGATATCTCCAGTCAAAGAGCCGAGCGTGTTCACATTTACGACACCCGCACGTGTGACGTTGGTGCAGGAGTCTGTAATCTCCTTGGACACAGCACAGAGGTACGTTCCGGTGATGCACCCTGCGCAGAGACTTGCAGGAGTCATCATGCTGCGTGACACAACACCCGATGAGGCCGAGGATGTGGAGGCCGTGAAGGCACCCGCTGCCGCTGGCGCGGAAAACGAGGCAGACCCTCCTGAGCCGTTCGAGTGGGTGCCCCCGCAGTAGGTATGTACGTACAGGACAAGAGGCAGCAAGTTCGGCATGCAGACCGACATGGGGATCTGGCTTTCCCTCTCCTTAACTCGATCCGACTCCGTCGCCGATAGGCATCGGTAGCAGAAGGTTGAGGTCAGACGAACTGTGAGCGACACAGCAAAGAATATAATTTTTCAATAACGCGATTGCTTTTCAGCTGCACTGCCACAGCTTGTCATCGTTCAAACAGCTCCCGTTGTTAGACAAACAGTCGAGGATACCTTCTGATTTGCAGGCACGCGGTCACCTCTCATCTTTCTGAGCATTCACGAACCTTCCTTGAGATGATGGACCTGTCGGACGACTTGGGGGGATCGGTGACGACCCCAATGCTACCTGCGAGAGCAGGCGACCGGTTCGTTAAGGTAACCGGGCCGCAGATCGGCCAGCCGCTTTATCGAAAGCTGCTTGTAATTACGAGACCGGGGTGGCGAGCGTATTTGAAGCAATTTATGACGCTGCAGGAGGTTTCTGGCGCATTTGGAGATATTGGGCTATTCCTACCGCTTCTCACTGCACTGGCCATTGGACGTGTGAATGGAGCACCACAAATCGAATTCGGCGCAGCACTCTTCTTCACGGGAGTATTCACCTCGAGTTTGGCGCTCCACTTTAACGTACCGATCCCGGTGCAGCCCATGAAAACAATCGCTGCCGTGGCAATCGCTGACAAGTTTCCGAACGAGCAAATTATCGCTGCGGGCATTCTCATGGGAACAATCATAGGGTTCTTGGCGTTGACTAACATCATCACGCATGCGAGCAAGGTCGTGCCCGTGGCAATTGTACGAGGTATTCAACTGGGTGTCGGAATCAACTTGATGGGGAAAGGCTTCAAGAGCGCATATGTGAAAGCTGTGAAGTTAACGAGCATGAACTTCGAACCAGCCTCTGCCACTACCCAAAGTCAAGACAAGATTGTCTGGTTTGGTCTGGACTCTGTCTCCGTTTCGCTGGCACTAGGGGCGTTGTGCATCGTGTTCATCCGCAGCAAGAAAGTGCCAACTGCACTGCTGCTATTTATCTACGGGATGATCGTTGCCGTGTACCAGTACGTCCGCCTGCGTGATGAATATCACCTACCTTCTTTAGTGCTTGGACCGAAGTTCGTGGCGCCAGTGGTCCCGTCGACACATGACTTCGGACAAGCTTTTGTATACCTCGTTCTTCCACAACTGCCGCTAACTCTCCTAAACTCGGTGGTTGCTCTGGAGTCGCTGGCTGCGGAGCTCTTTCCTACACACGACAAGCCTGCCGGTGTGCGCCGTGTGTGCTTCAGCATCGCAGGTGGAAATCTTCTCTTTTCGTGGTTCGGCATGTTGCCCGTGTGCCATGGGGCGGGCGGACTGGCCTCCCAGTACACTTTCGGCGCCCGTAGCAGCCTGGCAATGGTATTCCTCGGTGTTTTCAAGATGTTCTTCGCGCTGCTGCTTGGATCCACGTGTGTGGCGCTGCTCCAGACGGGAATCTTCCCGACGTCCGTGCTGGGCGTAATGCTGGTCTTCAGTGGCTTGAGTCTCGCCATTGTTGGGCTGAAGGTCGACGTCAGTGCACATGACGATGCGCTCCTATTGCTGGTCACGACATCGGGCTGTCTCGCGTTCAATACAGGCGCAGGTTTCCTGCTCGGGTTCAGTTGTCACGTTCTGGTGCGAATGATGTATCACTTCAACTTCAAGTAGGTAATGTCGCTTGAATGTCGTATGATGTGTAGTTTCACTTGTGAACTACTTATGAATGACAGGAACCACTGTGGAGCAGAAGCTCGCACACGCAACGATACACAGTACTGAGCAGCAAAAGCCACTCGGGGGGTTCTTCGTGTTAGCAGGAATCTTAGCAACTGAGTACAAACTCCTCCAACTCACAACTTCACTTTCTCATACAACCTCCCTTTCTCACATGAAGTTGTCGTACTGTGCTGCCCAACTGTGGTAACCAGTACAATTCACAACAGTTTCAAATTGAAGCCCCCGTAGAAAATAACATCAGATACAGCATCAGATAGCATCGGAACTACAACAAAATGCATTCGGTTCTAGTTCACGTAGCCTGTAACGCTACGTTACATCTAGCCTACTTATTAAGCATGCAAACGACCTGCTCAGCTGCTCTGTCTTGTTCACTTGGTAGATTTCGTACTGGTCCCGGTGGCTCTCTTTTAGTCTCTCGATATAGATATGTGCTGGATTCTCTCTGTCAGAGAACCTGTCGTGCTTTGTACGCATTTTCTTATCTCCATCAATATCTTCAACTCGTGGGTTGTGAGAACACTAAAAACGAGATTTGTGTCATGTTGTTGGGTGCCGATCAATTTTTTGAGTTCATAGTTTTTATGGGTCCCACAAAATATTTTGTCATTTTCAGCTGGTTTCAGGCAAATGTTGCCTATGTTGGGGCCACTCTCGAGTATTGCAGCGCAACGGATGGACCAGGGCAACTGGGGGGTGGAGTCCGTCGGCATCTGCTAACCGAATGGGGAGGGTTGGCTAATTCCTAATACAGTCGAGTTGTGTTGAAGGACTTGGGCGGCCGACGTGATACTTCCCGCAAAATTGAGAACTGGTAGCTTTTCGATCAACTACTCTATCTCACACACCAACTGCGTTCACATTTTATCGGGGTCGTAAGGCCATTGGTCTTAGACCAGTGAGACCAGTGATCAGCCTTCATCCTCGGCGGAGATCTATGTGCGATCGTAATCTCCGTCCTGCGTCAGCTACATGCCAAAAGGAAACATTTTTCTGCTGCCCCCCAAACTCAATCAACCGTCCCTATTGCATTGTCTGTTATATTTCTGATCAGAACTTTAACATCTTTCATAAACTTTGGTTTTTACTGGTTATCTCCACGCTAAGAGCTGCAGAGCAATGGTCGCTGCCACCATGTATCAGCGTTGGCAGATGCACATCATCTTTCATTTTATTGGTCTGTATTTGTAAATTCGAGTATACTGTGATAGGGGGCACAAAGATGTAATTGACGCAGTAATTATGGCCCAAATCTGATTGTATTTTATAGCATGGAACACTAGCATGTGTGTTGTCTCTGCTATTGGGGACTCGGGTAGCTAACCTGGACGATTCGCAGTTTGAAGATTGCCGTCTGTCCCAAAGAATGTTTTATCCTGGTAGTGCTACAGTCACGTAGTACAGAGAGGTTCTGTAACGGGGGTGCCCCGGTACACCCGTATGAAGTGGACAACTT
>PCFV01000622.1:0-19266 GCA_002812785.1 Phytophthora litchii | reverse complement strand
TCAGGTGCGTCTCTAAGCAGGTCTCAGTGTCTCTGGGGCATCGGTAAAGGGACTGTCGACGACTGCACCGACAGGGTAGTGACTGCCCTAAACGATCTATCTAAGGTGTATGTACGATGGCCTAGCGAAGCTGAGCGGAGGACATCATCACGACGTATGACGTCAAAGGCATCTAAGGAAAGGGGGAGGGAGCGGGGGAACGAAAGCGAGAGAACACAGGTCTCGGATCTTGAAGTTTGAAATGAGCGTTTATATTTTTAATAAGCTACCACCAGAGGCAGCTTATTAAAATTATCAGCGAAAAATTATCGGAATTATGAGCGGGAAAAAAGTCAAAAGATGAGCATTGTTTTTGCGATGTTCGACTCCCCCTAATAATGCGCTTAGAATGCAGAGATTGTAACGCTACTGAGAAGATGAAGTGGGTCACTTGTCCTTTGTGGCACTAAGGGCAATAGCAATAGATCTTCAGCGTACAAACTTTGTGCGTAAGTCCTGGTTGAAGACCTCGGGCGAAGTAGTGTTAGTTGTTGAAGATATTGTTGTAGGGGCAGAAAGACAAGCTAAGCCAGATGTACTTCAACGATCCATCAGCAAATCCACGGACCACACGTAAGATGTAGCGCGGGAACGTCGTGCATGCACAGTGAGATGCTACGTAGTGCTGATACTATCAGCAATAGGTTGAAGCTTTATCGATTTGGGTTTGAACTATCATCAGACCCCAATGTATGATCTTAGATGTGTGCTATGCCTACAGTGTCTACCAGCCATACATGTTAGACCTAGTGCAATTGTATCCTGCTCTGAGCCAGGGCCTACAAATCCCTAAATCAACGCAAGCATGGATCGCTGTCCTGAGCCAAAGATTCTTGCATGTATTCCACGGAATAAAGTAAGTTGAGTGCGAAACCTGGTGAACGCGCGAATAGTAAATGACTCGCAGAATCTTTTGGAGTGGGGACAATGAATACTTGATACATTCTTTGCTGACGTACGGACAGTTGATGCCACTTGGCGATTGGCAACACATCGTACTTGCGTTCTTACGAGAGTCAACCTGTTGTCCGATTATGACGTACGGACAGTTGATGCCACTTGGTGATTGGCAACACATCGTACTCGCGTTCTTACGAGAGTTCTCCGTTTACACGACTGTAAGTGTACACCGTAGAATCATCAGAGTGCTGTGTACCAGTACTTCGTGAGTCAAAGTCGTTGACTTGTTGACCAGCACCAGTCCGTAAAACTCCTCCATCAGCAGAACCCAAACTCCCACCAAGAGCAGAAGTCCCGCTATCATGAAGAGTTTCCTTCTGCTTCCCTTGGCTGCTGTCGTCGCCGCTGTCACCACCGCGTCTGACCTCCCATATTCGACACGGATGATTGAAAGCGTCATGAGCCGTAAGCAGGGTGTGGTCTCATCTGGCGCGGTGACAAGCACCCTCGAGTCCGGCGTGCTCACCCTCGCGATCCAGTCCTGGCTTGATGTCTATAGCACTGACGGTGATTCGGATCGCGTCGCCAGCTTCACGGCGTATGCAGACTCGATCGTCACGTCCATCTCGCCGTCGTTCAAGAGTCCCGAGGCAGCGGCCAAGATGCCCTTGGACAGACTCACCATCGGTCAGGCCCTTCTGGACATCAATGCTACTCAGGGCACCCTCACTGCGGCCGAGACGGAGACCTTGTCGACGTTAAACTCCTCCCTGGTGCTGCAGAATCGTAACCAGTACAATGGTTTCTGGTACTATGTCTATCCATACTGGTCGTACCTCGATGGCGCCGTGTCCTTCCTGCCTTACATGGCCGCCGCACCGGGGTGGTCGTACGAGGACATGCTACTGCAGATCGAATTGCTCTACCTAAACACCTACGACAAGTCCACTGCACTGGTGGTGCACGGATACGATGCCTCCAAGACGGCAGTGTGGGCTAACAAGGTCACTGGTGCCAGCCCCTACGTCTGGGGTAGATCGCTGGGCTGGTACCTTGCTGGTCTTGTGAACGCTTGGGAAAAGCTCGGGGATTGCCACAGCGGATCCAACGTCGCTTGTGAGCGACTGACATCTGCGATTCAGCTGCAGGTAGCACAGTTGTGCAAGAGCATTGTCACCTATGTGGACAAGGAATCGGGTGTGTGGTGGCAGCTCCCTACGCTTGGAGGAAAGCAAGGTAACTTCCTCGAGAGCTCGTCGACGATGCTCTATACGTTTGCTATCCTCAAGAGCTTGCGACTCGGCTTGCTCAAGGACGACGACCAAACATTGCAGACTACCGCGATCAAGGCCTACAATTACACTGTGAACAGCGGTGCCTTCCTTCTCGACTACCACAATGGCACGTTGGACTGGAACGGTACTGTCACGGTATGTAGTCTGAATTCGACCGCGAGCTACGAGTACTACGTCGGCAGGCCGATCGTGCACAACCATGCCTTGGGCGAAGGAGCTTTCATTCTGGCTAGCCTGGAGGTTGAGCAACTTGCTAATTAGGAGAAGACGATGTGGAAATGGACCCTAAGAAACATAGCACACTTGAGGTTCTTAGTCTACTTGCGTCTACCTCTTAGTATACATACTCCAAAGTAGCTATCAACAGCTTTATAAACGGTGCCGTGCATTTGTTGCTTTGGAATTCCGATGCTGCTGACTTTTGCACCATTATTAAGTCTCGAAAATTTACTTGGGACTCCACATACCGAGTCTCGTGTCAAACTGCATCCTGAGAAACTTGTTGTATCGCACGAGATGCCGCTTGTCGTGAATTTTAATTGCTTCATCAATTCCAACAACGATCAGTGGCCACACACCCAAGGCTGCAAACCAAAACGTCCATGGGACGGACTGGCTCACGAAATGCCACAGAGTAACTCCGTCAACACCTACGAGCCGTGCACGAAGGGAGCTGATAATAAGATGCAAGCACAGCAATGCGGATGCTACCGCCACCCACATGATGTTGCGGAATGGAGACAACTTAAATATGCTCTCACAGCGGTACAAGTATCCACATGATGAGGTCACGATACAAATACCAATCATCAGCAACATTCCCGCCTCAGCGCGATCCACCGCTGCTTCAACAGCAGCTGGACGGGGTCGCATCGTCACCAACTCGTTGTCCAAGACAAAATCCACCCATCGGAATCCACGAAACTTGTCAGCTCTGAAAGACAAAGGATCCGCAATGTTCGACGCCTGGAGAGAGAAACCGAGCAAGCACTCGAACACGGCAATGGACATTAGCACTGATGGGAGGTGTCGTCCTAGAAAATATACCACCAACCGTGGTAGGTCCTCATCCATCTTGAACTCTTCATTTTTACGTGGTGTCTTTTTCATGACATCTTTCTCACTAGCAGAAGCTAGCATGGAAAGACTCAGTGCCGGGACGAGAACCCACAACAACCAGAAAATGGAAGTACAGCTTAGCCGGGGTACGTGGGGAAAGGGCACAGCGTACGACGCGAGGATCAGCGTGGCGATACAAAGTTGTGACACAAAGATGAACGTGTTCATCTGGTGGAAGTTCGTGAGCATGCGACGGCCGAGTCGGATTAGCTCAATTAAATGAGCCACACTTGCGGTTCCACCGGAAGTAGCATCATCTTTGTCGTTGTTAGTCTCTGAGTTTACCGCCCCATCGCGAACACTCTTTAGACGAAAAGCGCAGGCCAATGTGTTGAGAATATGGCTGAACTGAACATCCTCATCGGAGAACACAGGAAGTTCCTTTCCCTGTGGAATCGGCTTATCAAAAAATGCATGTACTCCACCCTGTAACGCCACCGACAAATCCGCCTTGGAAAACAATGGCGCGTTGCTTTCCTTAAGTGATGAACCAACACCCATGACCACTTCGTGATTCTCCTGGAATATAGATATCATCTCGCTGATGGTTTCAGGTGTACTATCGGTATACAGCGATACCAACAACGGTACGTTGTCTACCTCGGCTAAATGACGCTTGATTGCCTCAACGCCATGCGGTAGTCGAGCCTTCACGTCCCAATCCGAGTAATTTGACGTCATTCGATGGGGATCGGGGCCGTCACTATCCAACGGACGAAGTGAAATCGCGCAGTTCCAATCCGTCTCGATGCCCATCTTCTCGGCAAGTAACTTACTGCGACGCATATTGCGAGGAGAGAAGTACACAAAGCGAATGCCGCACGCATTTAAGTCCTCGATAAAATCAGGCGTGTGTTGTTTCGGCTGGACTCCCGTTGCTACCATACCCAAAAAAATTTGCTCATCCTGAATGCGCCAAAGCATTGAATTCTTCTCAACAGAGCTTGTTTCAGACGGATGAAGCCCCACTGACGACTCCACATCACTCATCGTCAAATTTCCGCGTCGTTTTGAAGGTGGTGTGATCTGGCCGCTTGGAGTAGCTCCCATTGACTTAGTTATTCGTGCCCCTGAGATGGACTCACGGTCTAAAGACATGTCGTCTACCGAGTCTGGGGAAGCGAGCGGTGACATAGGACCTGAGTGGCTAAGCCGTCTGTGTCCGTATCCTTGATTTTCACTCATGCTGCTGGAGAACGGCATGCTATTTCGCCTAACCATTGACTGTGGTGAATTCAGTTCACTGGTCGTGCTGTCGTCTACGAGGTAGACTGGAGGCAATGTACCCCCTAGTCTACCCTGCTGGCTGCGACTTGTGCCAATACCTGGTGAGTCTAGAAAGCTACCCCCATTGCTGCTGGAACCAGCACGACTAAATAGAGAGTTGAGCTTGTGAGGAACAGGGACGTACGAGAAAGCGATACAGTCTAGGTCCTCTACGCGCCATTGGTTATACATATCGAGAATGGCACGTTGTTTCTCGCTGGTCAACGGGCATATAGACTTGCCGTCCCAATATTCACTGCAATGAGCAAGCACGACAGTCGGATGGCCGCGTGACAGTAGCTGGTGGCGATGCGAGCGCTTGTCTAGCACAACGGTTGAATAAAGGTGTGACTTTAGATTGCCGCGGTATCGGGTATCTTCTTGACCTTGATCATGGTGATCGTTAGTGTGTTCATGATGCGCCAGTCGAGGGCAAATGATATGAATGGATTGCCGCCTTTGGAACATTATCAAATCATCAGCGACCGAAAAGCCCATTTCACGAGAGAGGTTCAGCAAATGCTTCGGGAACGGTAGCATACGAATGTGAGCTGACAGACGCTGCATACAGCTTCGCAAGTATGGATCCCTTGTGTCGTTATCTTCAACTGGACATAGGGCCTCATTTACAAGATAACGCATGTTCTCATCGTAATGTCGTGCCGGATTTTCGTCATCATTCACCATAATTGCTAATCCGATGGGCTTGAGTGACGGCAAATGCTGCTTCCACTTTGGATCCTCGAACTTTAGTCCTGTGTCACATTGGCGTTCCGCATGCAGGTCCAGAACTGTAGAGTTGTTGTTTTGCTTATCGTTGAGTAGGAAAATCTCCTCCACGGATGGAGTTTGCTCGCATAAAATATCGTCGTCGAAGCAGCAGAGCATTGTGATATTACCCAACCGCTCAAGTAGACGAAAAGAGCGAAATGGCACAGGCAAGTGTCGACGATCGGATAGATGCGCAAGATCGCAGCGCATGATCCGAAATCGAAGTACCACTAGGAAATACTGCAGAGACCGCATAATCGCAGACTGCTTTTGAGCCTTTTCGGAGCGTAGCTTTTCGCGGTCTTCAACGTCGTAAATATCTGGCGGTGATAACGCTGTGGCTTTTAGAATCGATGCCATCGCGCTATCAATACGGGATACGTGTGCATCACGATGCCGTGCATACTCCTTGGACGTCTTTGAGACTCCTTTCTCTATTTTCGGTGCAGTCTCCTCTTGTACCGGTTCCTCCGTCGAACCGTTTACATTAGGTTCCGCAACTTGCTCTTCTTCGTGCATTTTGCTTTCTTTCGGGGCCAAAATGTCGTCAAACGATCCTAAGATGGATGCTGTGGCTGCCGCCTCAGCCACAAACAAAACCAACGGCGTATGAAGCGATGCAAAACACAACCACACACCCATAGGCCCGAGCAAAATGTGTGTAAGCGTGGTCTCCAGCGACCGATGCTGCACTACTACACGCAACCCGATCGCGACAAGCACCAACACCGAGTACAACGCGCAAATATATACCGCCAGTAGTCTCGCTTGTGCCTGCAGCTTCTGCGTTGGTGTCACCGGTCTATTAATCTGGAACAGTGCGTCCTCAATATCTCGTACCACAGGTGTCTCCATCATCTCAAAAATTCGCATTTCCCCACACAACTCCAGTAATACCGGTGGATCGAATGTCGCTGTACACCTCGCCGTATCTTTTGCATGTTTCCTCGTCCAAGACGGCAGTTTACATCCTCTAGGATACACCTGTTGCTCTTCATTTCCATCCACCTCCACAGGTCGTACTTCTCCCGGTGCAAAGTCTCCACTCATCAAGCCTACCACATCTCCTTCCACTAATAAATTCATAGGCAGTCGTTGCCATTGACTATCTCTGTAGCAAGCAACGTAGCTATTGGACGGCAGCAGTATCGTGGGTTGAGGTCCAGTTCCGAGCCAAATAGGCGGCCCCTGGTCTTCTTCCTCTTTGTCTTCTTTCAGCATCTGTTGCACTGCCACTCGCACTCTCTCGGCCATCTCTGCATGATGTCGCCGCTTCTGCGTCCTGTTCAGCAGTACGTTGCTCACTGCAGCAGCCACGAGGAAGAGGCCTTCTCCCACTGCAGCCCACCCTCGGTCATTTCTTAGCTCTGCAAAGCGTCGAGCTGCGTCTGCGAAACGAAAAGATGCACAGAGCGCCAGCAGCAGCGAGAATGGGTCGCGGAACTCCGTCGTGAGGTTGGATGAGCTCTCTTTCTCTTGGATCTTGCGCTCGATGGCTTGAAGGAGACGCTTCCGGGCTGCCAACGTGGACAGACCCAGTGCTGGGAAGGACGATAGACTGGATACGTTGCTGTTGCTGCTGCGAAACGTGTTATAGCTGGCGCTGGCGTCCACGGAGCGACGTAGAGGATAGTTGGGAGGGCGGGAGTTGGAGCGCGATAAAGGATCTCGACGTCTCCACGACGCGGACGAAGACGCGGTAGACGCCATTAGAGAGAGAAGATAAAGGCGAAGACGATGAGACTAGAGAGAAGAGAAGAAACAAGAGGGAAGACGGCGATGGAGCGCTAGCAAGAGCAAGGATCAGGTGCCAGCAAGACACGTACAGAGTGATTGTCGTGTCACTGAAGTGGATTTGACGATATTACGAAAGTAGACAAGGACGGAAGTTATTTGTTGTTATTGGCTGGAATTTGGAATACGATGATGTGATTGGATAAAAGTGCTTTGCATTGGAACCACCAACATGGCCACTTCAGTCGGGGATTTGACAGCAAGAGAGCGAAGATGCCGAAGAACAAAGGAAAGGGAGGCAAGAACCGTCGTCGCGGAAAGAACGACAACGAAGAGAACAAGCGCGAGCTCGAGTTCAAGGAGGAGGGCCAGGGTGCGTTTTTCCGACGCTTGAATTCGCTCTAGAAGGCGAGTTCTGCCGTGTATACATCTCGCTAACGTATACACTGTATACTTCTTCTATTATGTTCCAGAATATGCTCAGGTGGTGCGAATGCTGGGAAACGGCCGTCTAGAGGCCTACTGCTTCGACGGCGTGACGCGTCTGGGTCACATCCGCGGTAAAATGCGCAAGAAAGTGTGGGTGGGCGCTGGTGACATCATCCTCGTGAGTCTGCGCGAGTACCAGGACGGCAAGGTGGATATCATTCATAAATACAATGCGGATGAGGCCCGAAGCCTTAAGGCGTACGGAGAACTGCCGGACAATGCGCGTATCAACGAAACGGCCGTGGACATGGCCATGGAGGGCGACGGCGAGGACGACATTGGCTTCGACTTCGACGACATCTAAGCAGGCAACAGATTTCACACCGTTTGGTGATTGCTGGACGGCCAAGAGCTGCAGGTCAAGAGGAAATGAGGGGAATGGCTATGCTCTCCCTTCGGGTCGGTCGCTGCTGCTAGTATAGCTAGATGGACAGAGAAGCGCTCGCTCGGATGCGCGGATAGAGCGCAAGAGGACCGGGCGAGGTCGACGGCAATGCGATGTATTCATTTTGTGGCTTGGATATGGTTAGTATCTTTTGCGTGGATGGTAGTTTGAGCTTGGTATTCTTAGGGCAGGTGAGCTGTTCTTGTCGCCAACGTGAGAAGTTGCGGGTTAGTTGCTGGTTGGCGCTATTGTGGGCGAGTGCAGGGAATTGTGGAATGCCGCCGACGAATACGATGAAGACTGCGTCAATACCGAGCGCAGCTCCACGAGCTACAGTGTTGGTGAAGCCTGAGCACAAGGGAGTGGCTATTGAAGATGATCCACAGGTTCGACAGCAGAAGAAAGGAACTGCTAGGCTAGATGCTAAAGAAGAAGAGACGTTGGAGACGGCTACAAGTCCGCGGGTGCGGAGACGCTTGTCGAACGCACAGGAAAGCGCCAGTATCTTCAGCATGGGTGCGTTTGGATTTTCAGTTGCTACAAGGTGGAGTGATTGGTGACGATGTGAATGTAGTGTGCGAGCAGGGTGAGGTGATCCAATGGATGACTGCATGTCACCCGGACTTGACTCCGTTTGGCATTGACTTGGAGCGACGTGGATATCGCACACTCAGCAGCATAGCATTCCTAACTGAAGAAGATGTTGAGGGCGTGACGAATTCGGACTTGCGGCAATTGCTTCTCACTACACTCTCCAGATTGCGGCACGAATTGTTCCGAATGTGATGAAGGTATCAGCATATTTCCAACATTATCAATAGAAAACGATCGAGTTTGCTTGCTAGTTTTGTATATTAGTGCTTACTCGGACACTGCAGGACCCTGGGTAATGGTATCAACGTCGATCGTGCTATCATTTGGGACAGTATCGGTAGGAATATCAATGCTTTCATCTTCTTGGGGTAGTTGATTGCTAACATCTTCGGAAACCACAACGTTTTCATCATAAGAAAATTGTTCTTCGTGCGAAAGAGTTGAAGTATCTTGATAGAAATCGTTGTAATCTGCTGTGTTTCCAATAGCTTCAGGATCAGTTTGTTCAGCGCTGCTCCAATCTTGTTCAGTATCACCACTAAACGGAACCTCGACATATTCGTAATTCTGCTGCTCATAGTTCAATGTGGGGTATACATTTGGATCGGCAAACTCCTGGTCCGATGGAATGTAATTCTCGCTATTCACTTCTTGGTAAACATGCTCGCTAGCATTTTCTTGATTTAACAGAACTTCTGTTATTGGGTTACCTGAAGAACAACTCGGATAGTGATATTCTTCAGTTTCGTAGCTTTCTGTTCCTTGATTGTGTCCTTGTACTTCATTCTCAATCAAATCTGCTGTAAATTCATCTTCCCCGTTCGAGAAATGCTGCACCACCTCTTGAACGGGAACAGCTTGTTCGTCAACTGTTGATGTCGTTGGGCCATCGTCAGGTGAACCAAGCGTAGATGAATGGTCTTCGAACATTGACTGGACTGGTGCAGTATCATCATGGTTATACTGCATACTGTTTTCCGGTATAACACTGTCGGTCGCTTCCACATCCAAAGAAGACGATGCGTATTGTTCACTTATAATAGCAGTTGCGCCGTCGCTTTCAACTAGTGCATGATCTTTTGTTGCTTCCCCTGGATTCATTTCGGTAGGTTCCTCATTCACATCATCGATTCTTGAGTTCTCGACGTCTGAAGTAAGCTCAAGCGCGGCAGAATTTACTGCAGCGAGGTTGTTAAAACCTTCACTAACTGGAGTGTCAGCGTTCTCAGTATCTGCAGTATGCTCGACCGATTTGGTATCCACCATTTCAAAACCATCTTCTAAACTTCCACCATTCACAGTGTTTTCGTCTTCAGTAGATTCTTGACCAACTCTTGCGTGGGCTTCGCTTACATCGCCTTCTGTTAATTGTTGAGACGGCTCACCGGATACAGCCACTAGCTCATCGGTTGTCCAGTTAGAATCCACGGCAACTTGGGGTATTGGCGAGTCATAGCTCTCTGGAAAATCCGCTTGGCCTTCCCCCTCATGGAGAGTACGAGAACTTTCACCCATTTCATTGATATCGACAAGATTTACGGCCTCAGGAATATGACGATCAAGATCACCAGAGGTCTCTTGTTTCCGAGTCAATGGACTTCTATCAGGAAGATTTCTGTCAGCTTCATGAGAATGGTGATCATATCCTTGCTCAGCAATCTTACCAACAACATGTGACAAAACCGTTGAAATTGCTCCATCGACATATTTCAGTACAAAGCCTTTGATACTCTTGTTCGCCCGCAATGGAGGAACGGTCAGCTCCATCTCTCGGACGTTAAGAGCAGATATTTGACTAACCACATTGTTTTCGCGGTAGTGAGCAGAAGAATCAGCGTGAGTCGAAACTTCTTCAGCTTGAACTGTTTCAGCAGCCACAGCATTTTGAGCTGATTCCGTATGATCTTCTGTTGATATGGTTCCTCTGGAATCATTAGTCCCAGCATCAATACACGATTTTCTAACTCGTCCGCTGGTAGCTGTCAAGGAAGATTTTCTCAAACTACTCTTCCTCTTTTCGCGTGTGCTGCTGCTTGATAGTGGTGCTTGTACTTCCACATTTGATGTTGCCACTGTTTGAGGATTGGTGATGCTTGCAAGTTGTTTTTTTGTTTTCGGCTCGCTCACACCGCTGTCAAATCTGAATCGAGGACTGAAAAATGGATCTGTGGGGGACAATGGTGGAGTGGTGGTGCTCTTCACTTCACTGGATACGACCGCTTTTTTCTTCTTACTTGCACTAGGAGAACTCTGGACTTCAAGTGGCGGTAAAGCTGACATTGGAGCTCTCGACAATGCATCTGCAATGATGGAACGTGGTGTGGGGATCTGTGATTTGTTGTGACGGTCCTTTGCCAATGGACTGGGCATTCGAAGTGAATCACTTCGAGGGCTTGACAGATGTCTTGCTCCAGCCTTAGTAGGACTCTTTTCATTTCGACTCGCCGAACGAAGTTTGACTCGTGTTTTAATGGCCAATGTTCGCTTTGCAGCAAGGTACGAGTTCCGGATCGTGGTTGTGATCGAATGATCTACGCCAAGATACTGCTCAGCCAAGCCAATACCCTGTATGTGAATGAAAGTGAGAATGAATATTAAAGCGTAGAGATCGAAGACAGCTATACCTTTTTGTAGCTTGCGACGGACTCAGCGCAATCCTTTAAAAACTCTTGTTCGACACCAATATTATGATACGCAATGCACATGACGGAAATTCGGTCGAGACGTGTGTCTGCAGCATTTGCTACCGTCGCATCCGTCGTGTGTTTGCCGTTGATAAACCCTTCCTGCAAAGTAATTAGCGCTTCCTGTGCGTGTTCAAGTGCTTCTTGGTGTTTACCTAGCTGCGATAGCACGGCGCACATGTTCAGCTGTGTATCTGCAGCGTTGCGAACGTTTTCCAGTCTCTTCTCTAATTCTAATGCTCGCTTTAAGCTGGTCATGGCAGAGTGGAGTTTGCCCAATCGTCGATAGTAGCATGCCAAATTATTCATCGTCGTAGCACGCTCAACTGGGTGATGACGTTGAGTAAGCACCTCCGCCTTCTTGAGTAGGTCAATGGTCACTGCGTAGTTGTCTTGCTGCAGGAAGCTCATGGCCAAGAGGTTACACATTTCGGCTAGTGCTCGACACGCCTGTATAACCTCTTCACTTTCGATACCGAAAAAATGCCGACGCAACACAAGTGCTCTCTCCATACAGTCGAACGCTTTGAGATAATCACCCTGCACGATATGTGTGAGAGAACAACGTACCAACATATTGTCTGAATAAAACACCTACAGCTCGCTGCTGATGAACACATTCTTCATCAAGGCGATGCAATGCCTCCAGCTCCTGCTGCTCTTCTCGAACATCTCGCACCGCCTTGTCGCGCATCACTCAAGCTCAAAATGCTAAGGCGCCAATTCAGCACACACAAGTTGGTGGCACAACCGTACAGCTAATTTTACCGTGATAAGCTTCAAAGATTTACCAGTTCGCGTTCACCACTCGTATGCACTACCCTGATGTTACCCAACAACCATTGTTTGGAGGATCAGACCGTGTTTATTCACTCTGCTGGCTACACCCTCGAGCGTCATGGAAACACCCCCCGGAACGCAATTGCCCCAGATACTTTGGCAGGCATATCCGGACAGTAAAGGGGCTCAATTCTCTGAGCTCTGCTCCGGACAAGGGACATTGGACGCAGCGCTGCTCCTAACAGTTATTATGATAAGGAGCCCTCCAAATTGCAGTCGTTGAAGTTTGCGCAAACGCGCTAACTACCAGCGTGAGTGAAGGTGTGTAGACGAAGGCAGATGAGTCACCACGAGCACCAATGTCCTACCGCGCCAAGCCCACCACCAGAACCTCAGAGCAAGCATGGGATGACCCTTGCAATTGTCGATGCTCCTTTAGTCATTTCGCTTTTTGCCTCCATTGCGCAACACTTCCTGAACCTCACCACTGCAGTCATGACCGTCCCTACCGTGGTCTCCGATACGCCTCCCAGCAACACGAAGCTACCCGCTGAACAAGTTCGCCAAACGCTGATGCGTGATTACTCGACCCTCCGCTTCAGGATCGAGTACGGCAACTATCTGTCCAACCACCTTCTGCACGCGGTCGTAGCGCTGCATGAACTTGGCGCTAGTGAGCAAAAGATCGCCGACTACGCCGCACACTACACGCAAAAGCTTGAAGCCGAGGGTCCTGACCACGAAGACGTCGTGGAACACGTTACCACCACTGAAATCCTTTCGGACGACGAAGCTCGAGCCCTGCTAGGCAAACGTCAGAAGTATGACGCATTGCTCGCGTACTATGCGCGGGACGTGAAGAAACTGGGTGTTGATGGTGCTGTCCGCAAACACCTCCCCAACCTGTTCAGCGGTTTGGCTGGAGCTTTGCTGCACGACATCATCCAGTTGGGCTACGCATACCATATCGGTGGTGATCGGCTTGTCGCTGAAGGCCTTGCCTACCAGCACCACTGCTACTTGCCATTTGACGAACCGGAGATGTCAATTAGCAAGGAACCATTACGCCAGTTCACTCGGCAGACGGTGTTTGAGGTTGCCGACGCAGTCACCAGTAGCGAGTTCCTGCGGTCCGAGCAGGAGCGCCTCATGTCGACGTCCCCCGTCAAAGATCTCGACATCGGTTGGATCCAGCGGGGCGTCAATGTGTTTTCAGGACACCCGGAGCGCAACAGCCCCGAAGCGTTCGCGCTCATCTGGAGCCAAATCAACGAGTTCGACTTCTCGAGCTTCGACGGCAGCTACGCACTCGACATTGTGCTGTGGCTGTACACGATGCTCAAGCACAACGACTTCGTCATTCTCCACGCCGCCACATCTGCGTGGTCGCTCCAGCAACTCGAGCACTTGCTGTCACCGTCTGACAAGACGAAAGCGTGGCGTGTGTGGCTGCATGTGGCGCTGTCGGCGCTCGTGACCGCCCGCGTGCGCGACTTCCATGAAGGAGATATCTGCGCTCCGTCGAGTGATCTCGACGCGCGTCTTGCTGCGTTGCCGTCGTGGCCTCAGCTACGTGCACAAGCTCTCGCGCTCTCTGGCTTCCCTGACGAGCACGTCTACAAGATGGTGCAAGTGGCAGAAGACCACGCCAAATACAATAACGACAGCAATTTCCTGTCACCAACCGAGCGCGACTTTGTCGCTCGCACTGCCGCATTCACCGTCATGACCACGCCATTCAAGCCATACGCCCACCAACCAGAGTGAATGTCACTTGCAAGTTGAAGTTCATGCTCGATCATAGGATTTATGCTCTTCGCTAGTTTTTAAAACTTAGGTAATCCACACCAGCTCAAAGATCGTTCAATCTTCCCCCTATACTACAGAGAAGGATCGAAGGCTAATATGACCAAGCAGGAAGTGGACGAAGGCTCGTACCTCAAGCCAGGCGAGGTGGACGCCGGTACCTCCATCATTGCCGTGCGCTTCAAGGGTGGGGTCGTGCTCGGCGCAGACTCCCGCACGTCCACGGGCACGTATGTGGCCAACCGCGTGAGTGACAAGCTCACGCCTCTGCACGACCGTCTCTACTGCTGTCGCTCAGGCTCAGCAGCCGACACGCAGGCGCTTTCGGACTACGTGCGCTACTATCTGAGCTCACACAGTGCGGAACTCGGTCGTCTGCCTAAGGTGGGCACGGCTGCGAACTTGTTCCGCTCATTGTGCTACCACAACAAGGACCGACTGCTGGCAGGTATCATTGTGGCTGGATGGGACCCAGTGAAGGGCGGGCAGGTCTTCTCCATCCCTATTGGTGGCGCCATGGTGGAGCAGGACTTTGCTATTGGAGGCAGTGGCTCGACGTACATCTACGGTCTCGTGGATGCAGAGTATCGGTGAGTTGAATGGAAAGAATAAGGCTAAGAGTGGAAGATTTACTAATCGAGTTGATGCTGACTGCAGACCGGACATGACCAAGGAAGAGTGCCAGCAGTTCGTGAAGAAGGCACTATCGCATGCTATGGCACGCGACGGCAGCTCCGGCGGTGTTATTCGTACGGTCACCATCACAGAGAACGAGGTGGTGCGGGACTTCACCAGTGGCGACGACTTGCCCTTCATCATCTAGAGCAGCGGGTTCTTCCAGTTCCCTATGGTGCTATGAGAAACAGTGAGATGACGTCGGAAAGCTCGAGGCAAGACCAGAACAGGAACCAACAGAAGGAATGATGCCGCGTTAACTGTCTCCAAACTCTATCGTCGTCTTGCAGTCCGCTATGCCATCTTTCCATACATACCATAGGCTTGCTTTCGCTATTGCTTGGCTTAGACGAACAGGTTATCCATAGCGGCGGCGCTGCCACGGGCCTTTTGTCGCTCGATCTCAGCGGCATCAGTTAGGTCTTTCATCGTGATAATTCGCTTGCTCTCATCGCGGAGTGCGGCACTAGCAGCAGCACGGAACACGGCGTCACTGATAGATGTATTGCTCAGGTCGTAGCGATCGGCCAGGCGCTGGAAGTCAATGGGCTTCTTGGTGTCCAGCGGTGCCTTGGGCGGAAAGCACGCGCGCCACAGCTTCTCACGAAGCTTGGCGTTCGGATTCCGCATCTCCACCACAAACTTGAGGCGGCGACAGAACTCCGACTGCACCAGCGACGCAGCTGCAGTCCTATCCACGTTGGCCAGCAGAATGGTAGTGCTAGGAAACGTGTCCATGAATTCTAGCAGTCGCATCACTTCCATCCGAAAGCGGGGTGATGATTCCAGACTATCGATCGGAATGACTCCTCCTTCAATGTGGCTACCAAAAGACTCAAAGCCTGTGAGCACCAGTACAGCGTCCATCAGTTGGGCATCTTTGAACACAGCCCGCAACGCTTTGCGAGTCTCAGCAGCCGAGTCGGCTGCCAGTTGAGCGAAGTTGACGACCTTGAGCGGGCGACCAATCTCAAAACCAATAGCCTTTGCTGCGTTCAACTTGCCGATGCCCGCTGGACCACAAACTAGCACGCTCACACCCTTCTGCTGCTTGTTGGATTGACCGAAATCAAAGCCCCACTGTCCATAGATAACACTGCGTGCCTTCTCGAACTGCACAATTCGGCGCAACTTGTCCTTCACCGAGTCCTCAACAATGAGCTCATCTAATCCGCTCGTGGGCACAACACGGTGGTCAAACGTCTTCATGTGTAGGCTACCGCGCATCTGCAGTGCGCAACCCGCCACAATATCAGCCTGTGAAATCACGGGTGATTCTCCATTCCGTGAAATGGCCTTCAAAAGAGCCGATAGGATAGCATTCTTGATGAATCCACCACTCAACTCGTACTTTAGTGCAATCTCGTCCCAGTCAATCCCAGACTCGGTCTTCAGGGCTCCGCGAAGTACGAGCACATCCCAAATCTTCCGCCGCTGGATGTGGTCAGGTGCCTTGAACTCGAACACGGCAGTGATACGACGGTGCATGGCCTCGTCAAGGTCGAACGGCCGATTAGTTGCGAGGAACACGATACCCTCATACCGTTCAATCTCCGTAAGAAGCGCGTTCAGTAGTGGGTCTCCTCCAGTATCGCGTTGCCGAAAGATGTTCTCACACTCGTCAAAGAAAAGTACAGCGTTGCTCATGTCAGCTTCCCGGAAAAGGCCGCGCAAGTCCGCGTCGGTCTCCATACCTTCCCGACGTTTGCCTTGCAGCGAAGGAAAATCGACCAGTAGCACGCGCTTCTTCAGGTGGTGCGCAACAGCGTTAACCGTCATAGTCTTACCGGTACCGCTCGCACCACACAGCAATAACACAAGGCCAGCACCGTACGCCATACCTGCTTGCTCCAACCCACTCTTCTTTCGATATCTCCTAAATCCCTCGTAACTTTCCACAGTCTCTAGAATGGTACTCTTGTGCTCTTCGGGTAGCACAACCTGATCCAGCTGCACTTTAGGGGTGTACAAGTCCGAGCCTTCCACCAGCTCATTCATCTCAGTATCCAGTCCGACCACCCAATCCAGCACGCGACGATCCAGTTCCACACGTTGATCCACAAGGTCTCCTGCTGTCGAGTGCCATCGACCACGATGAAGTTTCACGAGACCGCGAGTAAGCAGACGCGAAGACTTGTAAAAGAAAACACGATGTGCCACCTGCTCCTGGAAGGTATCGCAGAAGATAGATAAAATCTGGTTGATAATCACACTTTCATCCATGCGCTGCACAGGTGACGTATCCACACCGTCAATGAGGTTCTTAATAACCGGAGAGATCGTCTTGCCAATGAGCATCACAATTACGTTTTGCTCGAAACGGTTGAGCTTGAATTTCGTAGCCAACTGTTCAAGACGCGGCAACGCGTGGCCAGCTTGCCGTGTAAGTGCCAATCGGTGTTGCGACCGACGACTGTACACACGCTGCTTGGCTTTAAGCTCACGTCGGCCAGCGGATGCTGGTGCTGACGATTCCCAGGGCTGTTTCGTACCTGCTTCCTTCATCTGATCCTTCACACGTGCACCAGATGCACGGATCGCAAATGCCACAACCTGGAAACGATCCTCAAGGTATTCCAGTTGGTTGTCAGCACTGTATGGTTTTAGTTCGCTAGGATCCATCAGGGACGACAGTAAATGCTGTTTGTCGCCACCAGCCTCAGCTGACTTCAGCAACAGTTCTTCATCTGCCTTTTCCTGATGCTTGGCACGCTTACTGTCAGCATTGTACTTGCCAATGAACGAGAACGTAGATACACTTGGGTCTTCGTTCTCATCTTCCTCCTCTATCTCGCTGTCGCTAGTTGCGTGGTGGTCCACCTCTTCATCTTTCTGTTCTTCATCCACTTTCTCACCATTGCGACCACGCTTGTGTCCACTAACAGTAGTTTCTGTTGTTGTGCTAGTCGAAGTTGTTGTCGCATCCAGCACCTCGCCGAAAGACATACCCTCGCCTTTGAGCAATTCCTCCAGTGCTGTCTGACTCACCTTCAACGCCTGATTACTGGTCAAGTGTCGTCCGAGCAACACACGTACGCAAATATTCGATAGACTTAGACTCGTGCAATACGTTTCTTCGTCCACAATGAGTGTGCCTTCCTTCACATGTTCACGTTCATCATCCCGAAACTCTGCAATATCCACTTCCGATAGTCCTGACAATCTCTGACAAGTTAAAACTCTCCGTTGTGAATCTTCGTCCAGAATCTGACAGCGCACTGCATTGCTCTGACAGCCCTGCATCACAACAAGTAACTGCAGCAGTGTTGTTTCTCCAGTCGAGAGTTTGTACATATCCGCCAGTCGAAAAACTCGTGGCAGCCGCTTGCCCGTTTGCTTGGTAGCTGCCAAGCGGCATTTGGCCAGATCCTCCACGTAGTGCTTGAGTCTCGCCAGGAAGTTGACACGTTCCTCCATGTCCTGTCGATGAGACAAAGTTGTCTTTTCCTGTGCTTGTTCCAACGTGATGGAGTCTGGCTTCGTCACACTCATGGAAAACTCCATAAAGGCAATTTCGTACAAGAAGATCACCATAAACTGCATCTCCGTGAACCAGAACCACTGCGCATCGCCCTCCACAGGCAGCTGTGTCTCATCACGCGGGTCACGTTGCATCTCAGGCCAGAACTCGCTCAGAAGCGCGCGGATGAAGCTGAATCGGCCTTGCAATTCCTTAGTAAGGGGCGCGTGCTCGGATTGGAGGCGCTTGAGGGCCTCAGCAAGCGCCTGTGTCTCGGCATCGGGAGTGGCTTTGACGCCGTTCTGTTCTGTTGATTCAGCGGCTTTGGAGAGCGCGTCCGAGCCGTTCTTCTTGGTATCAGCAGTGCCGCGTCTGCGCTTGGCTGGTGCCATGATGGGAGAGCTGTGTGACGTCCAGAAAGCGAGAGAGCAAGCACGACAGGACTCCTTCGAGGTGCGTCGCTTTGAAGTGTCTGCACCAGTCGATGATAATGGACGAGGTGGATGCGGATTGGGCAGAAATAGATGGATGCTTTGGATTGGCCTATAAGCAAAATTATAGATTTTGGATTGGTTGAAAGATGGTTCTAATTTGGACCAATTAGAGGTTTGTATAGGCAATAATTGCTGCCGTCGGACAGCAATAATTGTCCGACGACGTGTTTCGCTGTCCGCAGCTGTCAGTCCGCACGATTAAAGTGCAACGTTTCAGGGTCTGTGCGCTATCTTGCCTCTTGGACGATGCTCTTGCATCGAGTACGCTGGTGATTCTCCATTCACTGTGTGCTTCCTGTTCAATCTGTTGGCAGGCGCTCTTCCTTCTTGACGCAGTGTGAACTAAAACACTAAAGATAGAATGAATTAGTTTGCCCACATGGATCCTTACCAGCTTCCTTTGTGTGTGTCCTTACCACTCTGCGGTACATGCCACTGGATGACATCACAGCTAACCGACGAATCCTCTACGATACCCCGTCTTCAACACAATCTACACCTCATTCAGGACTCTGGACATCTGGAGCTGGAAGTTGGACCAAAGTCTCAAGAGGCAGGTAGACTGCCGACAAGTGCGGATTCCATTTTCATCCAATCAGATAATGCTATTTCCATTTTTGATCAATCTATTTACTGGTATCGCTACTATTATTTTTTATGGAGTAGATCTACTGATAAGTTCCGGATCTCGTTGACCCGCAAAGAGATCTACGACGCGCATTATGAGCGGCAATTGTGCTCTCAATTTTGTGTTAAGGCTACACTCCGCGACAAA
>PCFV01000621.1:0-19324 GCA_002812785.1 Phytophthora litchii | reverse complement strand
GCCGGCACTGTATTCTGAACGTCAATTGCACTGACAGCTCAGGTGGTTAAGGACGGGTAACCCCTTGTGGGAGCAGGGTTGTCGCGGGTTCGATTTCCATCGAATGCGTTAATTATCCGTGCTAAACTAGTAAGGCTCCATCTATGTATTAACCTAGCTGCAAGTTCCTTCGACTAACATCTCTTTTTGCTGCTGGTTAATCCTCGATGGCGATGTCATTTAGTGTCTCCATGAGGTTTAAAAAGCTCTCGTTGTCGCTTTCAACATCGTTGTCACCACGGAGTTTCCAGGTCATGCGGAACTTTGCGCCATACACGTCGTGGCGGGCGATGTACCATGATGCAGACTCGTCACTAAAACCACACATCGAAACGATGTTTTCGACAATGGTATCCGGCGTCTGTCTCCACGCTTTCATCACCCACGCTGCCACAAGCTCAACTTCGGGTGGGTGAGGATTTCTGCCTCTAGTGTAGCGAACATTGTCCGAGTGCTTCCACCCTTTAATGATTTTGCAGAGGTTGTCCTTAAAGAACTTGAACTTGTAGATTTCCACGACTCCTGCTTGAAGATAAGGCGTATCGTTTTTATCTGGGGAGACCAGCAATTTGGTTGGAAAGCACTACACTTTAATTCGTCACGAAACAGATTCCCAGCCACAAGTAACAACCGCTTAACATTCCGGTGGTTGGTCCTGCAGATTTTTTGTTTTCGCTACGAGCATACACTATGAACATTACCCAATGTGAACGCTTACTATATGATTACAACAAGTACCTTTTTATACCGATCTCTCAAACTGCATCTCAACTTTTTCGCTGACAGCTACGTTTCTTTTGGTCATGTAACTTGGACGTTTACAACTAAGTGGTTGACCGGTGTTTTACTCGACAGCAAGGAATGAGTCGATCGGTAGCTGTCTTTTCGCGTCATGCGGTATTAGCACCTACTTCCTCGCTTGCAACAAAAAGCAGAATTTACGCGTTTACTCTACCTCGGATCGCATCGATTGCGTTCAGCGCTGCTGTAATGGGCGCTTCGTAGATCTAAGTAGCTATACATAGAAAGCAGGTATACAAGCACGCGCTACTCGCGTGCTTCGCTGTCATCACATGAGTGGTAGAAAGTGGGGAGCCAGACCCATTTCGACCAATCAAGTACAGACTTACATTTGAGTGGTTCACATAGAACTGGGGAGCAGCCGCCTTAGTTCCAATAATAAAACAGAGTTGATTTTCCCACAGACTAGCTACTTGGTCTCAGTAAGCCCAAGCTTAGTGACGCTACGTGTAAGCTTGTTACGGATAACACTTGGCCCGTTACACTGCTACTATCCCTGTAACGGGGTTATATTATAGGGTACCCTATCTCTATTCGAGATATGGGTACATAAGTCACTCATACGAAATAGTGACTATTGGCACGTCACAGGTGGCTGGGAGCCACTCAATCATGAACCAGTTCATTGTATATAGGTTCTATTATAGGTACCTTATAGTTTGTAGGCCAAACTAAGACTACCTATAAATATATTCCTACCTATCTGTTGGTAAGTCTCCTTAGGCCGGAGACCGTGAACGGTTGTTCACTAGGAGTTTGTATCCTTTGAATAGCACGCTTCCTCAAAGCAAGGTGCTCGTGTGACCCCGTCACAATCCCTCCATGACCAAATGCACCATCACCATCACAGTTGCGGATCCAAATTCGATTGTACTACTGCATTTGTACATGTACACGTACACTACCAGTTTTTTTAGCCATCGTCACGGTCATTCAACGTTTTTGTACCTGTAACTCGGTACTTCACCGATATGTCTCTTGCAACGACCAACCTTTGCGACGGTCTGCATTTGTATAAAACCTAATCAACACCACTGTCCTGTTATGTTTTGTAGAAGTCTATATCTATTACTATTGTAGCGGGGTGCGTTGTTGCAAAGAACCTGCGAACAATCTCCGGTGGTTTCAATGCCTTCGCCGCTGTCGAAGCTTGGAAGTGACAGCTACGTTTCGTTGATAAGGCCACGATGTTGATGCATACATGTTCTACTGGAAGGCACAGACGAAATGCAACACATCTTTAAACTCAAGGGGCTGAGTCGTAGCAATGAACGTGCGCATATCAGCGTCCTACGGGATGTATTTTTACAGTTTCCTCCTCCTTTTGCTTGAACACATCTTGCTTGATGAATGTCATCATTGTAGATTCAGATGTGCACACTGGGGCGGCGGGGGTGAAATGCGGGTAGCAGATATAGCTTATCTCCGAGAGAGAAACTGCATAATTAACTCGCGTAACACAGGGGTCGAGTCACGGCCACATCGTTAAGCCAGTCACACACAAATTTTACCTTTTGAAAGCCTCACTATTGCATCAAATCTCGGATACATTCACGTCCGCATTTTGTGCTCCACTCTAAAAGGCCTTTCACACCACCGAACGTCGCTCAATAACGCCCTCCCAGCACCAGCACCAGCGATGTTTTTTTACGACTTGAACGTATCAATCCATAGAGGTCTCCACCCTGAATAACTCGTTAATCAGAGTGATACCTCTTTTTATGTGGCGTCCCGGAGCGGCCCGAGCCGTCTTAGTTCCTATCCCAACAAGTAATGTTACACAATCCATCGACCACTGATAAAACGACCCCTCAGGGTTCTTTAAAATCGCCCGCGCTTTTCGATTTGAAGCGTGCTCTTGTTGTTTTTCTTAACCCCTTCAAACCGGAGAATTTTGCAGCTTTTTCTCTACCCTATTGCTGTAAATACATCGTACGTTAATATAGGAATTTGTATACCCTAGGGGAACGAAGAAGGATGGGACGTGCCATAGACAGGGACAGCTAGGGTTGGTTGTTGCAATTGCTGTATATACTGCGTTGTGGGAGTGTGTCTAACCAGTGTATGTACAACTGAACAAAATCTATGTACCGTGTGAAACATGTGTGAAATAGCATATGTGGATCGGATAAACGGTTTATGTTGCATATCTAGATCTATGTAGGAAAAATAAATTTCTAAAAGTCGAGAAAGAGTGTAACGGACAGGTCCACATGTGACCCATACTTATATCAAGTCCTTATAGAATGTCCTTTTCGCAAACAATGATGATGATTCGTGTCTAACCAGTCAGCATTTACTTGCCTGTTGCTGCATCTTAGCTGCTACTCGCAATCCAAGGTGTGTGAGCAAGCTTGCACCTGGATCACGTACATTCGCAAAATTGCTATCATAGAATAAACAATGCATTGCAAGGGTAAGATCTAACAAGTTCATGCATTACATGCAAAAGACATTCAAATCTACTCAGTTCCAACACGCAGTCGCTTGGCCGGAGACTTTCCAGGAGAGAAAGTTGGCTTCGTTGCGCGGACGCGGAACTTGACCTTATTGTCTTCTGGAATCACCTGAGAAAGTTGGCTTCGTTGCGCGGACGCAGAACTTGACCTTCTTGTCTTCTGGAATCACCCGACCTTATTGTCTTCTGGAATCACCTTGCCGTTCTTGTACACCGTGTGACATATTTCCCAGCAATTCATCATCTTGTTACCCTCAAGCCACTTCGGCTTCACACACAAATAAATTGGTCCAGCGAAGTCGCAGCTATCACAGAAGTACGTAGTAGTAGCACCGCGCTTCCCTTCAGCGCATATCGCGCACACTTTGCAATTCGCCTGAAGCCTCTTTCGTTGGCCAGAATGATCGCGCCAGTCGTCATTCTGCTTAGGACTATGACCGCTGGACACAGGAACATCTTCAACGTCATCCTCTTCAGCAACCACGTCTTCCCTGAATCGATAGTGTAGGAAATCAGTATATACAATAAAAACTGGGGCTTTTACAGCAAACGAGACTTACAGCATATTTGCACTCTTATCAAATGCAATAAGCAGATCGCGCACAGCAAAGCATAAAAAGCTTGATGCCCCATTTATGAAGCTTATCTTTCATATACATCCGAGTCCGATTGTAAGAAGATCCTGACGGTCACATTGCTTCGTCGAACGATAATTCCGCAGGAGGGTCAAATGACTTCACGAATGTCTGCTGCACGATAGTAACTCCCATGCACGGTCAGTCTTTGCCTATGGGTCTTGATTGCTGTTGAAATGTAGATTCTGGCTGATATCCATGAATCGATCTCGGACCAAGAATTGTCCAAAAATACCTCACAAAATGGCACCTACATCGTCTTGCCGCCAATGATTGGCCAGCTTCTCGCGATTGAGCATGATCGTCCGTGCAACCAGCAATACACAAAGTTCGTGGGGGATTATCGGCTTGACCGACAGGAAATCTTGGCGCACATCACGGCGCGTTTTGGTTGTTTTGTTGTAGCCAGAGGTCGGACCGCAGCTTTGTCTTTCTCGTCTTTTTTCTTCTTCTTCTCCTCCTTGAAATATGCTTCCACACAGTTGTTGAGCTGCTCGTGCATGTAGAAGTTACTACATTCTGCAATATGTTGCCACATCGCGACGGGCATGAATAAAAAAATTAATTGGAGACCCCCCTCGTTTTTTATCACCACTTTCTTGGATCCACGTCGACTTTTCAGGAGATCAGGATATTCATCATCGTTCGACACAGGCGTGTACGGTCCTCCTAAACCGTGACACACAGCACAATATATACAGATTAGTATTTCCTCGTCAGATGAGTGCAAACGCTTAGATATTGTACCTGTATCAGCCTTCGTCGAAGCCTTGGGTGCAGGCTTCCTTACGGTGGACTTGGACCTTGGAGACTATTACCTCACAATTGACTTGGATAACGATCTCCTCACCAGCAGCTTAGAAGCGGCTAGGCGACCCGTAGTGTTTGGCTCTGGAGTTGGATCATCTCTGCCAGTCGCTGCAGCTTTCGTTCTACGCAGCTTCTTCAACGTGTCTTCCTGCGCCACCGCACACATCATACGTACCCTTAGTATCCAATCATGTCAGTTATACAAACCATCTTACTTTTAATTGCGTAGTTTATCACCTCTTGCTCGCCGATAACGAAATCAACGCCTTCGGCGCCGTTCGGATCACGCCCAGGTAGGATGTACTTCCAACGCGTCTCGATTCCTAGAGAGGGAGGCGTAGATGTCCACCCAATACCCTTGCGGCCAGATTACTCTAAAGTTGTCCGTTTCACGCTCGGCCTCCGGCACCGCCGCGGCGTCCTCACGTGGCGCACTTCCACGCGTACCTACTATCCCTGTCTCATCGCTGCGCAAAATCTCAACTGACTGGTCAGGGCGGTCTGGCGGGAAAATCCCCTTTGATATTTTATCGTGTTTCTCAATGACAGTTACAAACCTGGCAGATTACATACCAAATATCGAGAAATTGAGAGGTCAGCTGATGGGCGGCCGAAATTTTTCATGTACGAACCATTTTATATTGAATTTTATGTTCGTGGGGAATAGCCATACTGAAACAAAATTTCTTATGCTGTATATACAGCATAATCTCTCATAGATGGAACACTTCCGGTTAAAGCACAGTACACGAAACAAAAGCTGAACGGGACGCACATTAAATCTCTGGACAATCCATGGTAGTTTTCGCGACAATGACAATCGTTTGGTGAGCTTAATCGTGGATCCCAACGCTTGCCGTAATCTCACATAGCTCTACTGTGATGTTCATCATCACGCTCTTCTCATGGTTAGCACATATCAATCGAACAAACACCGCGTGCTTCTGTTGCATTTTGTTGGTGCACAATTCACCTATTGGGCGTACACAGTCAACTTCGTGTAGCCAAGCACCACTAGGAAGGCAGCACATCCGATTTTTTTTGTCACTGTTGTTCATACCTTTAGGGATACCCATACACTTTCAGGGTTTTCGTGTTCGCATCATCTAATCCAGGCAAATCAATCCTGCACAGAACGCATACTACTCTGCTAAACTTCACCATCCTAGACCAGAAATCTTGAACGGAACTGCTTGTTGCCCCCTGCGCACAGTACATTTACAGTATGTAGTCAAATCTCATTGGCATATTACCAGAATCAGATAACCAATAAATCCACTCATCATTGTCTTTTAACATAACCATATGGTTACGCACAAAACAAAAGACGAAAGTCGCAAGTGGTGCGGGTAAATTTTGATCATTGTCTTTTAACATAACCATATGGCTACGCACAAAACAAAAGACGGAAGTCGCAAGTGGTGCGGGTAAATTTTTAATTGTGTCCGTTAAACAAGTATTTCTTCACTTGGTTGACAAATTTGGGTGGATTACGATCTGTTGATGAACTATCAAACTTCTTATGTAGTCCTTACGTATATAAACGTATTCTATGACGTTCCATACTCACACGCAGGTTAAACGAAGCATTGATGTGCAATATGTTCTTGTGCTTTGCAGCAGAACTGCAAGGATGTGAATCATATCCAAAACATACGATTTTAACGACGCTCTGGCTATCAAACCTACCACCAATGAAAGGCTGTGGATTGTGCACTGGTTGTCGCACTGGCAAGCTGACCTCGAACGCAATAGGTCAATTACTTTATTCACTTTCGAACTTACCCCGCAAAGTATATCCCGACAAGAACTATTTGCACTCTGAGATCAATCCCAAATGCGTGTAAGTGCAACTTTGCTAATACTTGCTTCCATTCTCACCGCCATCGGTGAAGCTGCGACATCCGACACGTTAAACACAGTCGACAACACGAGTGCTCGAGCATTTACGACTCAGACCCAAAAATTGTTGAGAACTGCTCCCGCAAGGGCGGTAACGTCAATGCCGAGGAAGAGAGAGCGATTGGAAATATCAGCAAACTCGATGATGTCGCTGACGATGCTGCTGCGAATATGGACTTCATGATTAAAATGTTCAAGGAGTGGGACGGCATGCATCTCTCACAGATTACGATGAATATGTATAAAGGGAACGCTACTCCTGAACAGTTTGCAGCGATGTTGGAAATGTACAAGCGATATCAACAGATCGGTGCTGATGAGCTACTAGCCAAACTTAAGGCTAGCATGACTAAGTAACTGGATTACATAACGATGCTTCTGGTGTAACCAGGAGAATAGTTCGCTTTTCTTTCTCGACGAATGTGTGGAGAAATTACCGTCGGGTGTCGAACGTTATGGCAAAACAAAAAAATCAATGCTATTAAGTTGTCAATCACACTTATATATTCTTTTAGTTTAAGTCGACATTTCGTTTTTTGGTACGACACATTGATGTTACCTAGTTTACGAGCGATGCCCCATGCCAACGATACTACCTTCTCATCCAAAATATCGGCAATTTTACCATTTGTGTCACTCGTGATGATCTAGAGGCCATAATACACCTATTGTTCGGATTGAACAGGTATTTCACGCTACGAAGGTACGCCGGAGACGCTGATATATAATTATTTAAGCTTGTGTTTTACGACAATTACCGTGCTGGACAGGAGAAATATGGATTCTGCCCCTATTTCGATTATAGTCGACGATTCTTTTCCTTTAATGTTAGTCAAGGACGTTCATACATTATCTGGGCTGTATCTCCTGTATTCTACATAATGATACTCTTTTCAATAAGTTGATCGAACCTCACCTCAAGTGAAATTTGACTGTAGCGAATGTGCCTTGTAAACGTTAGAATTTCTTGGCAATACAATCTTTGAGATGCCGTGCAGGCTACTAACAGTAGTTGACCACGTTGAGGTCTACGTTACCCCACAATAGTATTGTCTAAACTCGTAAGCTAGGATGGATGACTTTCAAATCAGCTATGCTTGTTGCGTCCTCCATCGCCCAGCACGCGTCTGCTGTAACTTTAGAATCATCAACATGTGAGTAAAATCCACTGCTATCTCAGGTGATGGTCCAAAGGAGCCTCATAAGTCGGGTCCGTTGTTGGTTAGGACGACATTGACTCGATTCAAGGTGCAAGCTGAGGCTGCTGTTGCCTTAGGTACGGAAAAGCATACACTCGAACCTTTACGTCAGCAGACACTGTACTTCTTTCACCCACTTCATGACGCAAATTGGCCCTGACCTTCTTCCTGATCATCACTTTGTGTATCTGCATTTGTTGGACATTGTGGATTATACTGTATAATATCGCACCAAACATTATAGTGAATCGCAGTATGCACACCGAGCATCTTGACGAAGGATCATTTTGGCGGTTTGTGGACTTGCAGCAGGAACAATTCTGGCTAGCTCTAATTGGTCTGGTCACTGTTTTATTCGGCTACGTATTTATTATGTGTGAGTTCGCGCTCGGGTTGGTCTATTTTTCCGTTTTGATATCCGCCAATGTCAATTCAAAAATGTATTTGCACAAGCTTCAGCTACATGTGACGATCGTGTTTAACCTCTTCATTCATTTTCTAACAGAGATTCTTCGGAGCGAAGATTATTGATATGTCACGCATAGTGCCGAGTGGTAGTCGCTCAACACAAACTCTTTAAATCATATTCTACAGAGGCTGGTCATGAAAATTGGAGGTCTTGTTGTTGAAACAATAACGCTGGTACAAATGATAGAATCCGGGGCTCCTATCGAACTAGTTGTGAGATATACAAGCGTTGTCGTCTCAAGTATACTCGCAAGTGCTATTATGATATTTATCTCGCACACCTAAGCTGCTCTAACTGAGAACCTCATCGATCTTGTGTACGTTTATAATATTTTTTTACTAATAAGTGGAGTTATACTTCGATGATTGATACTGAATCATACAACTTGTATGCTTAGGTTTGATATACTTGTTGGGTATCCTGTTCTCGTTCTCTATTACTATCTGCCCTTGTTCACCTTCGACAGAGCAAAGTTTGCTATTAACCTAGAAATTTTCCCACTCGGCTGGTTTGGAAGTGTGGCAAGTGCTATTGCTGATCCTGTAGAACATGCAATCGTCTACAAGAACTTGTCTTCGCTACATATTACCTCCTTCTTGACGTTCTTCACGTGAGGTGAAGTTAATATCGTGCTGTGCGTGTGACTACATGGAATTGTAACGCTTTACAAGACTCAAAGAAGCAACGAAGCAGTGTATACCCCAAGTGTCAACGTTTAGTCGTTGTTGGAATTGTGATGTATGTAATTTTGTTGACTATCTTTGTTGAAGAGAGTTCAAGGACGTCTGGATCTGCTAGTCGTCCTCATCCAGAGTGTGCAATTTTTACAAGACGGCGGATATCTTTGAAAGTAAGCAGACAAGATGGTTGTCCTTGTTTATGCTTGTCGACTGTGAATCTGCTCCGGTGACATACTCAGCCTAAGGATGCAACTAAAACGGTGGCGAGGCACGTGGGACTTCTAGGGTTTTAATTCACAATAACAATGGTGAATGTCTGAGTGGAAGAAATCGTTGCGTGACGTCTAGCTACACGCAAGATGAATGAGTTGTGCGTATCCTTGGAGAGTATACCATCTGCAGAAGCAATTTAATTCATGTACAAGACGATATTACCCAAGGCAATGGATACATTGGTATCAGCGATCAGTCGAGATAATGGAGATGCATATTTGGGGCAGCGAGAACAAACAAATCGAACTAAAAGTCAAGTATCCCAACTTCAGCTTCGGTTGTGGCCGCTTCGAGTCGGAGTCTTATGCAAGACGTTGCATTGAACTTAGAGGGCCCTGTCAATTTTTCTCTTACTGTCGTTCAGTGTCAAACCGTAAAGCTGGCCAACAGATATCTACCTGCATTTACCAGTTGAACTCCCGAAAGTGTACCGACCAGAGATATCTGTACGATCATCAACTTCTCAGTGTAAATTTTGAAAGTGTTCTGACAGTATTATCCATTGTTAGGTCGCTGGTATATACACACACGACGGAGTTACCGGACTGGTTCCACGAATTCAGTAAACTTGAATACTTGTACGTACTTCAGTTAAACAAACTTTACTGGTATTTCTCAATTAAATCGCGATGATGTGTTTCAGGCATGTGGAAGGACCATACATTTCCTCCTTGCAAACAATTCCTAAGGACTGCTTGATGCGATGACTTCACTCACAGCAATTCATTTCGACTGGCATCCAGCGGTGACTCGATTTCGATCCTTGACAGTACCTTCAAATCTGAAATCGCTTACACTTGCAGGCTTGATGTCATTGCAACAAATTCCTAGCTTCAAGAATTTTCACCAACTTGAACGTTTTATTAATACAACCTTTCTCCTGTCAAGAACTTGCTATCTTTCAATACACTTGATCGAGGTACCTGGTGCTGTAATGGATACCTCGGCAAGTGTGATCTCGAAAACGCTTTGTGTATGGTTCATCCAATCTGGGGAACACCTAGAGGTACTTGTCTCGCGAAAAAAGACGTTGCATCGAGAACAACACTCACTATAATCAGCAAGCTTTCCTCATCCATTTGCGGTCCTGTGCTACGCCCGACGGACCTGGAGCCACCATTAACCCAAGACATGGTAACTCAATGCAATGGAACGCTTTACCGAAGTTGTGAACTACCAGGTTATGAAGAGGCTATGTGCTTCAATATGAGACCCATGGTCATTTCATGTGTCCACTGTCCTTTTGCAATTGAAATGAGGCGAAGACAAATTCAAGAAAGAGTAGGTGATCCATGCAACCCAGAGTACGAAGCATGGTTACAATGTACGAAAGAAGACAGATAACTCGCCATGCCAAACACAAAGTCCATTTCTTAGCACTAAGACAAGTAGCTACTTCCGACCTGGCCTTCATCAAATCGTCACCAATTCAATCCTCACCTCCCATTTGGTGTTCACGCGACCCCTCTTCTTCCTCTTCCTCACTTCCTTCTCCACCACCTTCCTCGGCACTATCTTCTCCGCTTGGCGTCGGTAAATTCGATGGATGAGTGGGTTTAATAGCTCGAGTAGTCGGGTGTTCATCCGATCCAACTTCTTCATCGGAAGAGTCCCCCACTGTAGCGTTCCAGTCCCCACTTCCACTCCCGCTTCCACCATTACCCTCGATGCGATTTTTGTAGCAATTGAGATTCTCTTTGCATTTCTCCTTGTCCTTACTGAACATGCACCAAGCTGACGACTTGACCGAGCACCAACCGTAACCGATTGAATTCCAGCCGAATTGTGCTTCCATCTCCACATTTTCATCATCTACTCCAGTGGTTGTCACTGCTAATGTCATGGTATCCCCTCCATTGCCATTCAAAGCGAAAACATCCACTGCAGCGATGCAACCGACGAAAATGGCAACAGCACCGACGACCCCAAATAAAGTGCGGATAGCACGACGTCGCTGACTCATACGGTTTACATCGCGCTGAGCTGCTTGTTGGTATGCAGACAGCAACATCGCTGCCTCTTCCCCATGTTCAGCTCTCATGGTACTCGATCGATGTCACGACTTCACTGAAAATCGAGATATAGCGAAATGGTGCTTGATATCGTAGACCAGATCTTTCATCATGAAGATCCACGTTGGTGATGAACGGCTCACAAACGTCGAGGATCAAGACCAAAAGACACTTGAAGTGACGGGTCTTGAGATGCCCTCAACCGCTCGTTCACCATTAATGCCTTTTCATGAAATCGAGGTATCGATATCACGAAACACGTAAATCTACTGAATGTCATTGAATATTTACTAAGAGAATGTATTGGACAAGTTACAGCGCTGAGAAGTATAATCGAAATTTATCTACAATACGTTGGAAGCGGTAGTGTAGTGATTTCGATTTCGTTTCGGTAGTCATGCAGTTCGCTGTTAGTACCAACAAAGAGCAAACCGTTGTTGAGGCCAGTTGAAGAACTAAGCATGAAAAATTCGGGGTAACAAAGATGTTTTTCGTTCTTTACTTCAGTTGTGGTACTGGAGTCAGTTTTCTAGTCTCGGTGCTGAACGTGTTTGATCACAACCAATCCTACATCGAATAAGTAGTAGATCCATGAGACTCCAAACTCCAAGGAATGAATCAACATAAATATGCCTGTGAACGCAGCGAAGTAAAGTACTGTGAGCGTATGGCGCTCAAATTCAGCAATGTTGGATTTCTTGACTGTTTTTGCAGGCTTTGACTCATAGAAGGAACGAGCATTTTCCAATCAAGATTTGTCGTGGTAGTTGTCGGTATCCAAGGCACAACTTCTCCCTCCTCACTTTCATCATCACTATTTTCGTAGTAGTCGTCATAGAATTCATCATACGGGTGTCCAGTAATATTTGGTTGTCCGGATGTACACCTGACGAAGAAGTGGGGGTTCCGCAAATGAGAAGATTTGGGAAATAACCCATTGATCCAAACCACCAACCACTGATTCAGTTTGTGATGTCCGGCGAGTTCTTTTTGTCCTAGCTGGGGTTGTTCTGGCTGAGATCACACTAAGAAACGCGAGCTTAATATCTCGAGGCAGTTTGGCCGGGCGATCAATAGGTTTTAGATGATGCTTCTTGAGCGTATTGCCAAGTTTGTAGTGATCTTTCAGCAGCAAAACGTCGAGATATGCCAGGTGACGGTTAACAGACAACATACCAAATATTGCCTTGATATCTTCTGGGAGGTTGTCGAAGGCGTAGCCACCTGCAACACGCTTCCAGCCCCTGCATCGATCATTCAGACGCTGTCGTAGACGGCGTACAATCTTAAAGAGGGGATTGTTAGCATCACTTAGATCAGCAGCCAGGGCTCTCACGTCGTGCCAGTGGCATTGTTGCAGCTCCGGAACTGGCAAATTGTTGTAGCGGTAGTCACTGAAGTCCAGTTGAACGTCTACAATCCCACCACACAGTGACAATTTATGAAGGTTAGGACAGTTCCGAATAATCACGTTCTCGTCAATCTCCTGTCTTGGCCCATCCAGCGTCAGATCCTTCAAAGTAGAACCAATTGCCGCTAGAAATTGTGGCAAGCCATCGGAGCAGGTACATGTGTCTCCCTCTCCGTTGAATCCAATCGTGAGCGTTTTAAGTGCCCCAGGACGAGTTTCGATGGCACTACTCAGATCAAAAATGAGATCATCACGCTGAACTTGGCATCTTCCAAGGCCGAGAATCATCGCATATACCCACTCGCTCTCTCCATCATCGCTGAAAGTACGAACGCAACGAATCGCTGATTCCACTTTAATGCGTTTGTATCTATCATCTACGACGGGTTGCCTCCCACAAGAGAAGGACCATTGAATAGGAGACCCACTTTTTAGCGTTGCATTTCTCTCTTTAATAACACCAGGTGGAGTACCACAAAGAGCTTCTTCAGGGTGGGCGGAATTCAACACTGATAAGAACGCTTTCATGTCAGTATCACTCAATGAATCGACTTGATTTAGTACTGCACATTCCAGTGCTGAGTAAGCTCGCGCTCGCTTTGAAAAGAGACCATAAGCCAGCCATTTCCACTGTTCCGAATTTATAATTGCTGCCTTTCCACCCCCAATCGAGAACTTCTTCGCTGTTTGATTGAATACCATAGCAGAGAGTATTGCTGTAAAATCATCTGTCATCATCCCGGTGTAAGACGTGAATTCGACATGGTTCACCTGGAGTGGACTACCATCTCGAATATACACTCTTTGATCCGAATACAATAGGGTGCTTGCTCGTCGAGGATTCCGACGTTCAAAGTCAAACACAGCAGTCACGAGTTCTCTAAACGTGTCTCGTGCTTTGTGAAGCCCGCCATATGCGTCGCCACATCCAGGCGACAACATCATTTTCGAGAACCACACGTTATCCTGACGCACCATTTTCTGTAACTTCGGAGCCAGCGAATAATATCCAAATGTATCTGTTCTCATCGCTATCATCGGCCCAAGTTCGAAAGTGCATCGAATCGTTCTACTCTCCACTCTAGAATTTTCACTACTCTGCTCGTACATCCTCCATTTCTCCTTGATTGCTTTCTCCGAGTTGATGATTCTTAAAAATTGCCTACTCGACATTATCCTTCCATCTGAAAAGGCCACTTGAATTGGAATTTTAACGTCAAATCCTGGTTTCCCTCTTGGAAGTATCTTTATATCCGTTCTTGCTGCAATCTCCCTCAAACCCGTCAAAAACTCCGGTGTCGGATGTTTCCGTTGGTAAGGTCCACAAAAGAAGACCAAATCATTGAGAATAGCTCCATCATCTGCATCTAATGGATTGGAGCCACGAGAATAACCTGCTAAATAATTAAAAACAAGAACAAATCTCACTGGGATCTCTTGCTCCAGTTCTTTTTCGAGCCATTCTTGCCCAATGCGACGCCACATATTTTTTTCAACAGAAAATTCCAAGCTTCTTGGTCGACATGAGCCACAGCAGCTACTAGAGCTAAAGCTTCTTGGATTGCTCTTAAGTCGTCGAAAAACACGCCCTCCGTGTATCCCTCGTACTGGCAACTCAAATAGTAGGGTAATTTGACCTCGAGGATGCGTTTCTCGGCCTCCCACACTTCATCTATTAGTTCATCTTGTATGTATTCAATACGACGGGCTAGGACTTCCAACAACGGAGTGAGGAAATCCCAGCGCTGCAATAAAAGACCATTGCCACGAGCCATGTGAGCTCTTCGTGAATAATTGTGAAATGATTTGTTTGGGGCGAAAAATTATTTTTGTGGGATTTCGACCAATGAGAAGTGAGGTATTGAAGAAGTATACATTCTACAGTAAATTGACGTTGTATACATAAATGAACACTGTCAACTTATTCACATACGCAAGGAGTGTCCATAACGTAAATTGTTTAACCTAGTCTGACCAAGTTCCAACCGATACCAGTATTAGTATAGACCTTCAACATGAGGCACTAACTGAGCTAGTGAACAGGAGACAGATGTATGGAGTCTGGGAATACAAATCACGCTAATGGGAGGCTCTACAAAGGACTGTAAGACGAAATATGAAGGGGAAACGTTTTTGTGACGGAGCGGTGTCAAATTCGAGACGTTTGTAATGCGTACTGATCACGGCGGTGATACGGACGCGCCATGGAGCTGCAGGGAAAGCATTGGGTAGGCGATCTGAGGATCCGCGATCCTGACATCCGCGATCCCAAGTATTCGCGAATTCAGTCTCTCTGACTTGAATGTCCGCGGCTAGTGACCGTCTCAGATATGGCAGATCTAAACCTGGCACATGATCTGAGCACTAGTGCCCAAGATCAAGCCGCGATCCACACCTCCCTTACACATGAGTTGTGTACCAATTCCAGAGTGCGAAGTGGATAGGGTTGACGTGGATACAAGGGTACATTGTTTGCAACATCACTGTGCCACTATTATGGTACATTAAGATCCAATTCAGGACTAATGATCAGAAAGGCATAACATCACTGTGCCACTATTATGGTACACTAAGATCCAATTCAGGACTAATGGTCAGAAAGGCACGATATGAGATAGGCAGATTTGTGAAATTACTCTGAAAAGCGAACCTGTGGCTCTCCTTTCTTCGGACGAACACACGTAGCATTGACCATCATGTTAAACTCGTAAAGCGTCGTTTTCCTCGCAGAACGTGAGGAGTACACATGCGGCTCAGCAGTGAACCACCCATACCAGAGTGCCGACGGCAGCTGCATTCCCCTTCTCTTTTGGGCGTGCATCTTTGGGAATCTGGGTTGCTGTTTGCGCGACCACCGACATGCTTCTATCCGGGTATACAGTATTGCTTCGTATGGCGGATGTCGACTTCGGCGTCTCGACAGCTAACGATCGTTCCTCGATGCGCTTGTTCTGCAGGGTCAGGATATTGCTTCTTCAAGAGATCGACTTGATCTGTGTATTGCACGCTGCCATCGTGTGATTCAATGGGCGCCTCCGACGGTGTGAATGCGCGCCGGATCGTAAGGCTCCATGCCAGCAATTCCGCCTCCCAATAGCTAACGCTGCTAAGCCCTCCTGTATCCTGACGATGAATGCATCGCTGCCAGATAGCAGCAACATATCGGGGTAGTGTATCACCAGAGTAGCTGTCAAAACTTCAGGGGGTTCTTCACCACAGCTGAGAGCTGGATCAGCGAACCCAGTGAAGCCTGCAGTTTCAGAGCACGGGAGAGGTTTGGTTCCTCGATAGCACCCAGCGACGGATGTCTTGCTCCATCCTTTGGCTTCCAGCCACTCAGGCCAGCCTGGGGCGTGCCCAGCATGTATGCAAAGGCCTTGTTCATGCGGTCTAGCTACCACTCGCCTCGCTAGATTATCCGGCTCCCTCCAAACTATCACTGCTTGTGTTCAAGCCGAAAGGAATGTAAGGTAAGATCAGGAGTCAACTTCACCTGTTTTGTTTGTGTAATATCCTTGATGGTACTCAACTAACAATTGACATACGCTTCTTCTGTCTCGAGCAGCTCAATGAGACTTAGTTCGGCAATATCCTCTACACAGATGGCTTTTCTTCTGTCTCGAGCAGCTCAATGAGATTTAGTTCGGCAATATCCTCTACACAGACGGCTTCACGCTTATTGCTGATGAACTGAGGAAACAAGCACTTGCATGGAGCCGTCTGTATTAGGAGAACAGTAGGTAATACACACCCTGGTCAAGCTAAAAGGTTGTTGGGTCGTTGAATAAAGAAATATATTGTAGTAAATCTGTATTAACTCTCCTAAACAGGAGAAAGAGAACCCACCTATTAAAGTAAAGTACACCATGAGGTTAGATAAACAGCAGAACACTTAACCACCAGTTCTTACCCAAACCTTACCTGGTAGTATGGAAAGTTGTTGTTTTTCAAGTTGATCAGCATTCTAGCTACGTCCATACATGTATCACATCATAATGACAAGAGTGGCATTGACGTAACAACTTTTCCGTAATTAGATGTATACAGCAGCTGTCTCCTAACTTCCTCGTGTTGAACATGTACACGAATATGGTCATCAAAGCTGACAGCAGCACGATTGCAATATGCTGGGTCCTTTACCTTTGGTCTTGCCATGCTTCGGGGTCTCCTCTTGTTTCTTAATCCCCTCACATTACCTCCAAGATCGTCAGTTGCTTCATCGTTAAGATATCAAGACAGCAGCCATACAATATTTCCTATGTTTTGTTCGGAGCATGGAGGTGCTTTTTTTGCAGTCCACATTCGTCACCATGTTCGCAATGTTTCCCAAGACTTGAAAGAATGTGCTTCACAATCCCTCCCTGTCGTGGATACACTTTTAGTAACTGTTTCAGTTCTTCACGTTTTTGAAGTACGTATTGGTAGATCGAAAGTTTGCTGTAGACCTCGCTAATGAATATGCATTTTTATCTAGCATAATACGAAACATCTTACTGGTCTTGTCTGTGTCGATGAGTTAATAAGCAGCATGTAGCGTTACGTATTCTGCTGCTAGAATTTTGGTGAACAAATTGATCGTCGTCTGCTTTACATTCTTGGTACTAGCCGAGCGCCGCCGCTACGCGGCGGCAGGTTTTGTGGTTAATTTCCCACCAATGTTAAGTTAGTATTCAACTTACAAACAATATGACTTTTAGTCTATAAAATATCACTCAATGGCGGGATTCAAATACAGTCACTATTAGGTTAATACCCGTTTCACTCGAGCCTTCGCGCTCGCTCCACTACTGTTATTGTTAGATTGGTACCCACTTCGCTCGCCGCTGCACACTCGCTTCACTACACTACACTATATCAACCCTACTCTGCGCTTCGGTGGTGAATTTACTCGCTCCGCGAGCTCCTCTACTTAGTATCACGTTTGATCCAGCCATCACGTTGTGTGTACGGTCCCATGATTTTATTGATCCCAGCATCACGATGCATATTGCTAGTTTCGAAGTATCACGCAATCTGTCGCTTGTCGATTTATTAGGTACCATCCCGTTCTGCTCGTAGTATCGTATACGCTTCTGTGTGTGCCAAATCCTATTATTTATCGTGCTTATTATATGAAGCTCGGTTTGGCCTCTGCTAACGTGTCCTCAGCTCCTAGTATAGTGCTTGACTTTGTCATGATAGGATCACAGTATCACGTTTGCCATAGTTCTTTGTTGCTCCCAGTACCATGTTAAGCCAGCATCGTATTGACGTTATTCCACGTATCATAGGAGACATGCTATCATGTAGATCCATTGATCTATCTGGTATTGATCCCGTTGTGTGTGGTCATCGCCTCGTCCATAGTTTAAACTCTGCATCGTGTTTGTCTGATCATCGTGTATCGAGTTGACCTGCTGTCATTTATCATGTTGGTGCCAGATGTGTATTGTGTATGCTCTTGACTGGGGCTCATGCTGTACTCAGTTCTGCATAGTACGATGGACTCTATGTCACTATACCCCCTGCAATATTTTATCGAGCTCTTCTCCGTTCTAGGTTAGCCACAGTATCATTGTAGCACAGTATTATGTAGCCCATTGTATTGTGCTTCACCTAGTATTTCTTAATAGCGTCTCACGTTGCTGCTGGAAGTTTTGCTGCCTATCTTGTGTCACTCTAGTATTGTGGCATCACGCCTCCGCTTCGCTCATGCTGCATTTTAGTCCCTGTCGTGTTAATGCTCGTTGTGTCTGGTGTATTTTTTGGTAATGCACTTACAACTGTACTGCATCACATGGCAACGTGTTGATGGTGCCTACTATGTGGAAACATGCATGTACGCAACGTCAGTGCTCGTTATGTGTTTTACACAGTTTATGTTGACCACACTAAACGTTTTAAGTACGATTATGTTGACCGCATCAACTTACTATCAGCCAATCAGGGCCGCGGACGTCAGTGCTCGTTATGTGTTTTACACCGTTTATGTTGACCACACTAAACATTTTAAGTACGATTATGTTGACCACATCAACTTACTATCAGCCAATCAGGACCGCGCATCAGGGCCGCGGACAGTTGGACTCCGCCTTCTTGTATGGAATTTTTTGATATTTTCGGAATATGCGTTTATCTGAAGATTTATATTGCTTAAAAGATATTATCTAAACATTCCAACTAAATAGATCAGAATGAGTTGGAACGATGCCTGTTGTGGACGTGACAGAGGCGGCCATCTCAATGAGTTCACCCGAGTCGAGCAACGCAATCAGCAGAATGCACACTCAAGTGATGAAGAGTATTTGTGTGTAGGTCTAAACCCTATCGAAAAACGTCGCCCCCACCAATGCGAGCAATTATCAAGCTAGAACATGGCCAAGAAGAACATTTTGCAAGTAGTTCAGCCGCAGAATACTTTCGTGGAGAATTCACCTGTTGCATAGTGAACTACTTACAGCTCCGCTTTGAGGGAGATAAGGAAGACCGTGGATCAGAGGTTAAAGTGGCAAGGTGGCTGAATAGCTTTGTTTCGCATCGCTGTACTCTCTTGTGGTGTACAAGGGACTGGAAGATATGGATCGGTGCCACTTAATCCGAGGTATGATCGATGGAATTGCAGAGTTTATAGGAAGATTTTTTATCAGGTCACCGAC
>PCFV01000620.1:0-19327 GCA_002812785.1 Phytophthora litchii | reverse complement strand
GTGCTCGTGTGACCCCGTCACACCCAATGTGATCAACGACGAGACTTCGGCAAATGGTTTTTGCTTGATTTTGCTGATGCAACTAGGAAATCCGCAAACCCATCCTACTGTAGTGGCGAACACTTGAACGCACTCCAGAGCTTTTTGTGGAAGGTAGTATGTAGGTTTGTGTATCGGAGGCCTGCCAACGGTGAAGTTGAAGGTTGGGCCTGGGACCTGGGTTAGTGGTAAGACATGCAGCAATAGGAGATCTCAGAGAACCAGGTCCCTGTATGAGAAAGGGGCAAAGGCCCTTATGAGCTAGCAGTAGCTCATTTGCTAATCTATATTTCCTTTTACCTTCTTTGGTGAAGAGCGTTCACCCGTCGGGTTTGATCCAACGTCCAACATAGTAGTCACACAACTGCAGTTGATAATATCAACATATATTATATGGTCCGTTCGTGTAGGAGAGTGATACGATCTCGGTGCAAGAACGGCATTTTAATGCGGTTAATACAGGAAGGTGCAACTTTTCGGCCAACCGCAGACGAATCCTTGCGCGATCTGATGGAACTTGAAAACAGTAATGAGCGAACAGGAAGCTGTGCGCGAGTTGCAGAATGGTGGTCCGAGTTGAACGTAGTGTCCATCCCTGATATTGCAGAGCGTGCGAGTAGCGAGTGCTGGGTTTTATTTGAGACTGCGTCACACGGAAAAATGAAAACGAGCCGAAGTACGAATGGCGATTTAACGGTATTAATTGAAAGAGCAGTGTCTTGCGCGCATGTCGACTCACAATGCCACCGGTAGATTTCACATTACTACTTCCATAAAGTCAAACTTGCCTGGAAGATCCTTGTAAAAGCCACCCAGTCCAGATTTCAAAAGACTAATTATTTCAGAGCATGAAGAAGAGCTCACAGCACTGGGGAAGCGTAAGCGTGATTCGGCACACACTCGACGTGAGTATGCAGAGAAGGTTTCTTGAGAAGGAGTATACGGCATTTTGATTCCCGCCTGGGTAGATGTGGAGATGGTGGCTACAATCTGAACCGAGTTGTGATTCTCCAGATTTTCAACTGCAAAGTCAAACCTCAGCGACTCAGCAAAACTTGGTAATTTGCGATAAATGCCGTTGGCAGGAGCGTGTCCTGATGATTTAAACCACAGGTTTCGCTCAAAACCGTGACAAAAGGCACGATTCTCCATAAGGTTGACGTGAATTTCGCGGATTGCCAGTGGAGACAAGTCACCAAAAGCCACAAAGGTGTCGTTGCAAGGCTCTAAGCGCAGAAAACCAAGCTTACGATAGTGTTGAGGGTGTACTTGAATTACTAGCATCCACAGAGCAATTGTGATATCGTCCATACCACCAAGATCGCGAAGGTGACGATAATTTCTGGAGATAAACTCCACACAGTCCATCGAAAGAAAGAAATAGGCGCCCAAAGCGAACGGAGGGAGCTCAGATAGCGGATATTGCTCCTCCGACAAGGCATAACGCTCGTTCTTGTCTCGTGTGGGGGCATCCTTGCGCACATTACGTATCGAAAGAACCTGTCGACCATAATATCGGCTGTGCGAACCACGACCTCTGAGATCCGTCACCAGTTCATCCACACGAAGGTACAAGTCGTCATCTGCGATCATGACGTATTGCGCATGCGAATATTGTGCAGCTGCTACATGTAGAAACTCCTTCACTTTGTTCGCGAGATCAATGTACAAATCATCACAATTAAGCTCGTCTGTCAAAAAATCGCCATAGATCATCTTTTCCAACTCAATAGCATCCCGAAAGCGTCTCCGTTCCGTATCGTTCTCAACTTTTGACGAAGAATCATCATTGATTCTCGCCAACGGTCGACAACCGATAAAAATCACCTTGACACCTCCAAACAGTGCATCCTTGCTGGCCCACGTCTCTCGAATTGCTTGTCGGAGTGGGAAGTTCGTTGCGATTGCGGTTTTCACCCCAATCAAAAGAAACAGGTCTTCTCCTCTGTTTTCGGCACCGACATTTTCTTTCTCAAGCTGAGTTAACAGCGCATTTGGTCGTTGTGATTGTTGTTGTAAGGCCCAGTCTACTAAAGAGAGGTCGTATCCTGCTCGATGTTTGCTTTCCATTGCTAACTTATATCCATTAATGTGAGTAGCAAATTCATCATCTCCAATCACTGTGAATGTAATTGGCCGCGACATCCAGTGCTGCTTACCAATCGGTTTACCTTCGTCATCGACATCGCTCAGGTACGCTCGAACTGTAAAAATGCCAACTTCCCGTAGTTGAATCCCGCTCCACACTTTGTGGATACTGGAACAACCAAATGTGGCATTATTCACCTCGAAACACACGCTCGTGCCACCATATATATCGCTGAAATGCTCGGTCCCACCATGACGAACATGAATTGCTGCGGAAAACGTGACGGGTGGGTTTTCCAGCGCATTGTCAAGAGGATAAACCACTTCCACCAACTCTACAGGATCTTGCAAACCATCTCGCTTCACCACAGATCCATTCGACAGTCTATCGTTGCTATCATGTAGTGTAGATGCCCAGCCACCGCTAATGAATATTATCACCAGAAGTACATGTATCAACTTCATTGTTCGCGTCACAGCTGCGATCTTGCTGAGGTTTTAGAGCCGCTGATTGGTGGATTTGAATTTGAATCTTGTCAAGCGTTGCGATCTTCCAGCATTTGACCAGCTAAAGACCGAAATGCTTCAACTGCTTGTCATCTTGTGGTTTTGTGTGGGTTGTTGCTTTAAAAGTGCTGCTTCCACCATCGATAATGCGCAAGTGGGTGCATTGCATCAACAGGACGAGCTTCTGAAGGAGTTGCATGTGCTCTACCCGATGTCGAATGCGCAGTACAAGTCACCAGTGGATTTTCGCTTCCAGGTGATATCACCTGACATCAGTGCGTTGATCGCCTCGTACACTGGACTACGTTGGTTGTGTCTGCTGCTTGATGGTGCATGGCATCGATGTATTTCAATTGAAAGCGGAACACTCATCGTTGAGTCGATGGACGTTGGGAACCACACGGCGCGGCTTGCCATGTTTGACACATCCACGCCGGAAACGGGGACGCTGTTGCTACAGTCGGAAGATGTGGCGTTCACGGTTTTGAGCGAAGAAGATTTTGCAATCGCTCTGAAACAACAGCGTCATAATGACCAAGCGTTGTATAAATCTGAGGCTGGAGACGAGGAATTGAACATTGTGGAGTGGTTTCGGTCGAAGCAGAATGCAGAAGACAGTCATGTGACGCGAGAGATCGATGCTGCTACTGGTGCATCGAAATCAATTACTGGTGACAAGACACCGACCTCGAATGACACCCCAATCGATCCGCCCTTCTTAGTTGTCGGAGTGAAGACTAGAGTCATTGATGGTTTCCCCTTTCGACAAGCCATCCGGCAGACATGGGCCAGCAAGGACGTATTGTCATTGAATGTGCGTGTTTTCTTTGCTGGCTGTCGCGTTCCCGCGGATACAAGTGAAGAAGTTCGTGAGGCCATAGCGTATGAGCAGAAGTTCTATAATGGAGACCTGCTCACGGACGTGTTGGAGTGCGAGGACTCGTACGCGACGCTGCCTCAGAAGGTCAAAGAGTTCCTTAATTTCGTCGGAACTGATCATGTACTACGTCGAGCTGCGTACGTTATGATCGCTGACGAGGACGTGTACATACGAATCAATGACTTTGCGCAGCAGCTCGCAGCGCTCGGTCCTTTGCATAGTCTATATGCTGGTCACGTTAAAGAGGGTAACTCATTCCGTCCTACGCGTGACCCGGAGCATCGCTACTACCTACCAGAGTCTGTATACCCGATAGATGAGCTACCACCATTTGCATGGGGCCCTCACTACCTCATGTCAATGGATGTCGTCGAGTTCATCGCAGACAATCGAGAAGAGCTACAAGGCCTTGGAGGACTAGACGACGTGACCATCGCACTGTGGCTATTAGCAATCCAAGTGCACCCGCAACACCTTGACCAATTCCAGAACCTGCGCGAGAGGCCATGTACAAATGACCTCCATGCGTACGCCGACTTAGGACCATCAGCGATTCGAATCATTCACAGTAACTTGCAGTCAGGACGAGACTTTTGCTTCGGCTTCAACGCTCATAGCTGGGATAAGGACAATTTTCACTAACTACCTCACATCACAACGAGAACAGTAGCAAATACCAACATGACACACGTCACTTCAACCAAAACGAAGATGAAACATCTTCGCAGTTCATAAAGCTCAATACTTTCCATCTCTCCATCATCCCTTGATCGCATGACGCGACACGAGTCCCGACGCGATCATGTAGAGCACAGCACTAATGACAGCAAGGACGAACGATCCATTGAGTGTAACATCGTCAGCTTTGTCAAGTGGATGTGCCTGGGGGATCCACAGTGCAAACATGAGGATGGTCGACACGAGTGCAATACCCACCAAGACTTTGCCACCCAAGACGAAGATCGAGCGTCTCTTGCAGCACGTGATGCCAAGTGTGAGTGCAACGAAGGACAACACGCCTGCACTCATACTGATGCCTCCGAAAGCCAACGTGGCTGTACCCAGAGCACCACATGATTTGTGCAGGAACTTGTTGAACTGTGTGCCATCCATCCCTGCTGTAGTGGCCAAAGCAGTTGCATATTGGAGCTGCATCTCATCACTCTCGTCCCCTGCTCGACTGTAGCCATCACACACACTGTAGTCGGAGAAATTGGTCATGACGTCCAAGTCCACGTCTGTGACGTCGTATTTGGACGATGTATGGAAGAGATAGCAGTGGTCAAAGCTGGCACTGGCGTTGGCTCCATTGCTGTCCGATGAGAACTCGACGTCCGTGCAGAATCCCCAGACACCAGCAGCAAAGTCGGAACTGTCCAGCGTCTCATGGAGCGACTCGTTCACGCTTGTGCTCGTGGTCCAGAGCGGCAACGAGAATGCTACGACGTTGAGCGCCACGGCTACAAACAGCACGATGAGGGACACGAGCCCAGCGCACGAACAGGCCATCGCTTGCTTTTCTCTTGGACTTGAGCACACGAAGGTCGAACTGGAAATGGCGCGTCTTCAACATATCAAGTGTCTGATTCGTACCCACACCATCAATGAACATGGCAGAGCAGCACAATGAACATGGCAGAGAAGCTCAACGCTTTGATTGGAATTATGCACTGCACTACGAAGTTAACGGGTGGATGGATTAGCACTGGAAGGGCCAGAAGAGGAAGTAGCAGACTTTCTCTTGGTCGCCATCAAGACTGGCCTCGTCACGTAGTCCGCGCTTGAGAGGAGTGGCATGGTCCATCCTGTTGGAACTTGCACCAACTGTAGCTGACAGCATGAAAACGAGAGCGCAGATGCGTTTCATCCTCTTGTCTTGTCGATGGTAAATTGCAAAGTGACTTCAGCCTTTGAGAGCGACAATCTGCTGGGAATTCATGGTGTATTCAGCTGGAATTATCTGGGGCAATCGTAGATTACGATGCTGGGGAAGGTGGAGGTCATGGCCGCTGATGTGAGGTAGTTAGCAGAACAAGCAGCTATTGGAATTGTAGCAACCGTTGTAAGTGACAATCCCCAAGAAAGAGCATCTCTTTCTCTCGTGCAGATCAGTAGCATCGCCACTGGAGTTGAAACTCGACTCAACACGAAGGTTACACTCGATCGCCAACGTACCGAATTCCAAAGCTGTGGCTTCACTCGAAATGAGTTGCGATGCATAGACAGCTAGAGCACATGCGAGCAGAAGCTTGGACATCTTAAGTTGAGGTGTGAATGCGTAGTTGATGGAGTTTTCACCAATACACTCAAGAGGGAAGCTGCACTACCAATCGAAAGACAAACCATATCCATAAAGCACTTTGAACCAAGACAAGCGTAAGACGAAGGAATGGAGGACCACCCACATTCTAAGGACGCCATGGGACTGCTAAGCACCAGGTAAAAGAGCACCAAGAAATCCACAATCCCTCGTGTGGCGTTATTAGGTAAAGCCAAGCATTCCATCCAGTGATCACGGAAACCAACACAATGCCAGCTAGCAGACATGGCCCAAACGTTGCAACCACTGATGCTTTATCCATTTCGTCCGAAATACAACCAGGCTTACAAACCAAGCATTCTCGTAATTCCACGACATATTCCGTGATGCCAATATGCTTCAGTCTAGACCCGAGATAAAGGAGACACAGTATTGTCTCGCCCACCACACATTTGGTGACGCTTTTCGCAGTGCTACATCTTAGCGACTACGGCTGCGGCTGCGAGGTCCACCGGACTGAGGAGGTTGAGGAGACCTAGTACACATATCAACCACAGATTGGGAACAGCAAAGGTCAGCAAATACACCAGAAATCGAAGGAAACCCATTGCTCGTACCAGCTCCGGTCATTCCTTGGACCACGACGCGATCCGTGGCGCGACATCTCAGGGCGATTGAAGCGACGGTACTCTTGTGGTGGCTTATCCATGCCTCGTCCCGAATACTCACGCGGCATCCGTTCTTCGCCCCGCGAACGCGACTCAAAGTACCCAGGCTTCGAACGGCGTTCAGGCTGCTGGAACTCGTCGCCCTCGTCCGCACGTCTGTACGAGCGTTCGCCATAGTCGCGCTCTCGCATACCCGTGGATTCTTCACCTCTCCGGCTGCTACTGTGGCGACGATAGCGCGGAGGGGAACCACTCCGTCCTCGTTCGTCAGAACCCTCCCGACTGTGTCGCGACGAATGGTGACGACTGGAGCGGTGATGATGATGACGACGGTCCTCAAATTCGTCTTCATACCTTCCCTTCCTATCGGCAGAGTCAAGCGAGTCGTAACGAGAACGTCCACCTCGCTCTTCACCTTCATAACTGCCATTGCCATCAAAGCTGCTGCGATTCGGTCGTTTCGGTCCGTCCCCTTTGCTCCTACAACACACACGCATATGAATACACACACTCCTCTCCCTCATCCCTCAACTCAACGTACTTGCGGAAGTTGTAGTCCGTGCGCAGTTGCTGTCCCGCTACAATGATCGTAGCACTGTGTGCCTTCTGCGCCGACGCAATGTCCATATAATCCACAAACGCCGACATGGGTGCGTCCGGTCTGGCTTGAGGTAGCACTTTGACGTTCTTGACCTCTCCGAACTGACCAAAAGCCTGGTCCAAGTCGCTCATCTTGATATGGGGCGGGATATTGGCCACAAACAAATTGGGCGACGCGTTCACAGGGAAACGCGGACTTTGGAGTAGCGGCGCTTGGTTCACAGGGGGCGACGCATGCGCAGGAGGCCCATCGAAGCGCCTCTGCGTGCCGTGCGAGACTGCAAAGGCCACGCGCAGTCGTCGCCCGCCCAGTTCCTTATCGTTCATCTCTTGTACTGCGTGCTCTGCGTCCTCCAGTTGCTCATAATGGACGAAAGCGTACCCTTTCTTGACTGCGCATTGCTCAATTGGTCCAAACTGGGGACATCAAGTTAGAGAGGGACATGGAAGAAAGTGTAGAAGGACATACCTTGCCGAATTCTGCCTCTACGTCCTGCTGCGTGAGCTCGTAGAAGAGGTTGCCCACATAGAGCTTCGTCGAGGCCATGGGACTCTCCTCCATGGCTCGAAAACGGATCTGAAGGCGTGACGCCTTGTGATTCGCTGAAATTCTGGAGCAAATGTAGCCATTGGATCTTGCGCACGAAACGACGCAGTGATAAAGAGCCATAAGGATGGACGATGCGCTCATGTTCACGTCGGAGGAGAGCGACTGGGTCTTTGACTATGTATTGAATCTCTTCCGCTCGCCGGCATGGGAATTGCCGATTATGTGCTTCATTGATGACAATTGCGCCAGCTTTGACACGGACGAGGAGAACAAATTCGTCTACACAGAGCTGCACGTGCAATTCCGCGAGTTGGTGGAGAATGTATTAGGCTCACACTTGGCCGAGATGGGACTTACAGCTACGGACTTTGCTACGATCTGTGAAAAGCAACGCGACAGTGAACGAGCTGGTTCTGTGAGCGATGGCGTCAGTGCTGATGTCGTGAACCAGATTCTGGCAATGGATGACTTTCTGAGCTTCAAGAAGCTCATGGTTAAACGCAACTTGGAACTCGAGTTGGAAGCGATCAAGGAGCTGCGTGAAGAGGTGACTGAAGACGAGCACGATCTGGAGGCTCAGTTTATGGAACTTAGTGTGCTCTACAAGCAGGAAGAGATGGAACAGGCTGAGCTGGAGGCAGCACTCGCCATGTCCATGGTGGTCCAGGGTGAGCAGCTACGACTTGCGTCGGTGGCGGCGAAAGTTGCTGAGGATAAACACGCAAGTGCGCTTGACACGAAACAACTATCACCAGCAGAGGTGCAACAGCAGATTCGAGAGAGCAAGAAGAAGGCTGAAGAGATCTGCAAGAAAAACAAGGAATCACTCGAGGAGAACCGCAACAAACAGCGCGAGTGGCAACAAGCAGCTGAGATCTCGGAGATGGAACTCAAGCGACGTGAAGAGTATTTGAAGAAACAACGCGACCGCATTATTGAAAAGAAGAAACGCGAGCGTGAGGTACAGCTCAAGGAATACCAGCAGGAACAGAAAGCTACAGCGCCAGAACCACCTGCACAGCTTGTCGAAAAGCTACAGAGTAACACGTCGGAAGAAGCTAAAAAGGCGGAAGAAGAAGAGCGTAGGAACGCTTTACGCATTGCACTGGCACGCCGCATGAAGCAGGACCTACTTGAATCTGCGAATGCTGCGGCCTCTGAGCCTAGCCGTGGAGGCTTCAAAGTGCACCAGGTATGAAACACACTACTTGAAGCACTTGATTTCGGTCTGACTTGTGTGCTGATTTTGCTAATAAGGTGGTGGAGCTTGACGAGAAGTTGCAGCGAGTGGAGGATTTGCGTCGACAGAGTCAAGAGCGTGAAAACAAGGTCCACGCGAAGCTGGTACGTAACTCTACTCCACTTGTTCATTACAGCACGTCATCTAATGCGTTCACTTCAACAGAGAGCTGGTGTCTCCTCATAAGCACAACGTGATTCGAACAAAGAACGCAATAGGCGAACCACTACTCCGATGCGTCATCTGTAGCAAGCACTACAATGAAATGTGCACTTCTTCCTGCATTCAACTCATTTGGTCTGAGATCATCATAAGCGATAGCTATCCCTAAGGGAATCAAACGCTTTCTGCCTGTATAGGAACTGAAGCCGCCTTAATTCGAGTGGAACTTCTTGTTCGTCTTGGCCATGTCTTGCAGCAACGGTGCAGGAGCAAACTGCGGACCATACTGATCAGCGTAGCGCTGCATCATCTCCGTAAACTTGGTGCTGCCCACCTTGTCAACGTAGCGGAAAGGACCTCCAATGAAGGGAGGGAAGCCGATACCGAAGACGGCACCAATGTCGCCCTCCGACGGCGACTCAATAATATCGTCTTGCACGCAGAGCACTGCTTCGTTCACAAAACGCGAAATGAGGCGGTTGACAGTGTCGTCATCACTGAGCTTCAAGTCTTCCTTCTGGAATTTCTTCACAAGGTTCATGGCATCAGTATTGATAGTCTTTTTGCCCTTCTTTCCCTTGGGAGGCTGCACGAAGAAACCCTTGCCGGATTTCTTGCCCAGGAATCCCTGCTCAATCATCTCTTCAAACAGTTTAGCATCGCCGCCTTCCATGCGGACACCTAGCGCCTTCGACAGCGTCTGGTTCACGTGGAAAGCCACGTCCAGTCCAACCTCGTCAGCTAGAGTGATGGGACCCACAGGCAGACCCCACTTTGTCATGAGCTTATCCAGCTTCTCCGGCTCCACGCCATCTCCCACAAGTGCCAACGTCTCAGCAATGTACGGACCAAGACAACGGTTTACATAGAATCCTGGCACATCCTTCACCACGATGGCCGTCTTGCCTTGACGGAGTCCCAGATCGACAGCCTTCGCAGCAGTCGCGTCGCTGGTACCGGCGTGGCGAATAATCTCCAGCAACGGCATGCTCGGCACAGGCGAGAAGTAGTGCATGCCAATCACGTTTTCTGGACGCTTGCATGCAGACGCGATGTCAGCAATTGGAAGAGCAGACGTGTTAGTTGCGATTACACAGTCCTTCGACACGTAATTCTCCAGATCCGACAAAACCTTGTGTTTGAGTGCCAAGTCCTCGAAGACAGCTTCAATAGCGAGGTCTGCCTTCTTAATGTGGGTCTTCCACACCTCATCTTCGTCAGATAGAGGCACCACATTGGCCATCACAGCGTCACGGTCGTAGATCGTCATACGCTTGCGCTTTACCTTCTGCTCCAAGTTATTGCGCACATAATCCTCACCCTTGGCCGCCGCAGCAGCGTCACGATCCTTCAGTAGAACACGCACGCCTTTAGCAGCCGACACTTGAGCGATTCCAGCTCCCATGAGCCCAGCACCAACCACAGCCATCGTCTCTACAGGCTTAGCAGGCTTGCCATAGCGGTTCTTCTTCAGCGCCGTCTGTCCGAAGAAGATGCTCATAAGTGCCTTGGCCTCACTAGTCATACCCAACTTAGCAAAGTTGGCTGCTTCCACCTCCAGTCCCTTCTTAAGTCCCTGTTCAACTCCCGTCTGTGCAGCCTCCAGAATGAGCTTAGGTGCCGGATAGTGTCCGCCCGTCTTCTTCTCCACCATCTCTCCAGCCTTGTTGAACACAACCTGTCGTAGTGGTGTATCCTCCAAGATACGATTGACCAGTCCCTTGTTCTTCTTCTTAGGCTTCAAGCTGCCTGCAGCCAGTTGCTGAGCTGCTGCAATAGCTGCATTCTCCAGTGCAAACGGGTCGGCGACTTGGTTCACCAGCCCCATCTTCAAGGCCTTATCAGGTCTGATATTCTTGCCCGTCAGCATCATATCCAATGCAGCTTGGATGCCCACGAGTTTCGGCAGTCGCTGGGTGCCTCCAGCACCTGGCAGTAGTCCCAGCATCACTTCAGGCAGAGCCAACTGCGTCTTCTTACTCGTCGCCGCCACGCGGTAGTGACAGGCGAGCGCCACCTCAAGTCCACCGCCCATACAGGAGCCTTCAATAGCCGCCACAAAGGGTTTCTTGGAGCTAGCCAAGCGAGTCATGAAGCTCTGTCCAGCGCTCGACATGGCGCGCATCTCTTCCTCCGTCTTGCACGCGTTGAGCTCGGAGATGTCGGCGCCAGCGATGAACACGCCAGGCTTGGCGGATATGAGCACGACCGACTTGATGTTGGGGTCACTCTCCACTGTGTCCAGCATGTTCGTCATCTCTGCCGTCATCTTGGACGAGATCGTGTTCACTTTGGCCGCCTTGTCGTCCAGCCGCACGACTGCCACGCCGTTCGAGCGCGTCTCCATCGTGAGGTAGGCGCCGGAACTGGCAGCGCTGGAGAACGCGCGTGTGGACGCACACAGCGCCGCGCGACGTAGAATTGACGCAGTCTGAAGCACCATCCTCGAGGCTCAAAGCTCAAGTCGCTTGCGTCCCAGTCGCTCGATTCCGAAGTGAAAGATCTTGGCGAAAAGCTACGAACGGTTTCGACGGGATTCTGACGTGAACGACGAGATTTCAGCCAATCACAACACGAATAAGAGACCACTTCAACGTCAACAGGTTTATTTGTTTGTTGACTCTACTCGGTCTTGGGTTTAAGTGAACTGAGTAATGGTTGCTGCAGCATGTTTGGGATGGCGTTTTCTTCAGCTGGAGGAGTAGCATGTTCGTTTGGAGATACATCGCTGGCTAGGCACGTGGTACCGCTCAATGAATCCAAAAATTGACGCAGTTCAAAGTAGTATTTGTCACCGCCACGAAGCCACGAGTCGTTGTGAGTTCCGCCAGGAACGGGATACCATACAACGCGCTGACTTGAGGTGGCGAGAGAGCGTAGCTTCTCCATGTGAAAGTGTGGGACCAACTCGTCCTGCATTCCAGCGATGAACAGGATCGGCTGCTTCAGCTTTTGAATAGTGCGCTCACTATTCCAGTCTAGTCGTAGTACCAGCGGTTTGACATACGTTAAGAACGGCATCAGTGTGTCCACCATGGCAGAAATACTGAGGAAAGTGTTCTCCACGATCACGGCAGCCACCTAAACAACAACGTCAGTTAATTTATCAAATATTGGCTTCCCCCAACAATTTCGTACTCTAGAAGGCTCCTTCTCAGCAAGGTAGACCGATACCGCTCCACCCAGCGACCTGCCAAACACCACGAGCTTCGACGCGTCAATGTCCGTGCGAGCATACATGGCGTCCACAACAGCCTACACACCAAACCACACGTTATCAGCCTTATAATCACTAATAACCTCTGATCCAACACGCACCTCGGCATCTAACTTGAGCCCTTCCTCGGACGGAGCCCCCTCACTATGACCAAATCCTCTGTAGTCCACTAGTAGAATGTTCACTCCCACTTTCCGAAACAACTGTACGGCATTGGGTAAACGATAGCCAATGTCTTCAACACAAAAAGCAATAGTTAGAGCAAGTTGTCTCCTCGATGGAGCAAAAACCCTGACGACGGGCGTACTTCCTGCGTTGCCATGGAAGAAGATGAGCGTCGGACGAGTAGTGTGCTCGCTTTGTTTCATTAACCAGGCGTGAACCTTCACGCCGTCCTTGCATGGAATCATCAAGTCTTCATAATCGATGGAGAACTCCCCCGGGTGTCGGTATCCTGCCAATAATGAAAGTGTCAGCACCAATGCAACAATAATCGGACGGAGTTCCCCACCTGGAGGGTTGTCTTTCGTGAACTTGGAGGCGCCCGGGATCGTGGGGAAGTAGAGCAGACGGTCCTGGTACATGTACAGAAGGAACAGCGCGCCTACACATATCGTACCGCCCGTGTAGGCCGCGCCCAGCAGCCACGACGTCAGGCTGGAGCTCTCGGTCATTACGATGGGAAGTGACCAAACTAAGATTGCTAACCTAACCACAATTTGTTGTCACAAAATTAATTACATTGTTAAAATATTATATTAATGTAGGAAAAATATTCTTTACCTTTCAAAAGTAGGCAAGTAGTTTCGTAAAATTACCGTATGTATAGCCATGAAACTTCAAGATCGACGATTGGAAGGTGTATTTCTTAGGAAGAGTGCAAAGCTACAATGAGGACTATGTATGCAATAATATCTCGGTCACCTGTTCCAACACATCTACAGGATCGAGCATCTGAAAGATCGTTGCTTGGCCTTGGGATTCTGCTGGTTAGTAATAACACATCGAATGGCCTCGTCGAATACAGACTTGAGTCCCTTCTGCGTCAGTGCTGAGCACTCCATGTACTTGTACGCGCCAAGCTCAGTCTTGAGTGTTTCACCCTAGAAACAACAATAGTCAGCTCTCAAAGTCTCCACTCCCAGCATTCAAGCTATTGTACCTGCTCCTTTGAAATTGGGGCGAGCTTCTTTTCTTTCAGCTTTTCAAGCGTCTCTTCATCATCGCGCAAGTCTGACTTCGTCCCCACCAAAATAAACGGCACACCCGGTGCATGGTGGCGAATTTCCGGCAGCCACTTGGACTTGACGTTCTCGAACGACGCGCGACTGCAAGAATCCATAACTACTAAGTGCCAACAATTGCAATCAGAACTACCCGATGCCATCGTACCTGACAACGGAGAAGCAGATGAGGAACACATCTGTCTGTGGATAACTCAGCGGACGCAGTCGGTCGTAGTCCTCTTGGCCTGCTGTATCCCAGAGCCCCAAGTTGATGGGCCGGTTGTCCACCATCACGTTAGCGCTGTAGTTGTCGAACACCGTCGGAATGTATTCGCCCGGGAACGTGTTGGTCGTGTACGAGATGAGGACGCACGTCTTCCCCACGGCGCCGTCACTGTCGGTTGCGCATAACCTCGTCAGTCTTCAACACTACTACAAGATACTTTTTATTGCAGCCACTCACCCGACGACCACACACTTCATGTTCTGCATGGCGGACATTCTGCTCTAGTTGATAACCACACGACGAAGCTCCGACCTATGCGCTGGGAGCTATTTGCTGTAGTGAAGGGGCAGAGCTCCATGCAGTTAGCGGTTTCCAGGCCATTCCGGCTTCAATTCAGAGCTAAAAATAGAAGACAGAAAACTACGATTCTGGCCGCATACTGAAACCTAGTCATTTGCAGGTCTTCCACTACGTTCAGCGAGGACGCATGGCTACGAAGCGTCAATGCTGTAGTCAGTTCGCTTCGGTGGACGCTGCAAACCCGAAAACCACTTGACTACTCCAGTACTCCAGTAACTAGCTGCTGTGATGGCCTAGCGCAAGTCGTTAAACTTGACCTCTGCAGAAACAACAGATCAGCAAAGATCTACGACAAACTATCAACGACTGAAACGAACCCAGTGACCCCGTGTACTGCTCCAGTTGGTCCACCATGTCCTCGAGCTCTGTAAGCTCCTCGTCGATCTCGTCAATGATCGTCACCTTCTCCGCCATTGCGTTAGCTAGCAGCAGCAACTGTCATGCAACTACCACTTGAATAGCCACTACCTCAACACTGCATAGGTACCTCGCGCCTCTAACACCTTGGACAGTTTACCAAAGCTTTTGGCTTCCCGTTTCATGCTCATGTACTTGTAATTAATGTTGTTCACGACTGTTTCCATCAACTGCATCGATTCGAGTGACCCTGTCAATGAAATAGTGTGTGAGCTACAAACTGTAAGTCAGATACGCTGAAATTGCACTTACCATCGAGTTGCGCGCCCACATATGCTGTCACATTCTCGCACACGCGCTGTGTGAGCTCCCGCAGTTCGTCCACCTCGGCCTTCTCCATGCTCCAGTGTGCTAATCGCCTGTTTTCTGGCATTGTATCAATATGAAAGACGATGGTTTCGCACAAGTCGCAGATCTGTGACGTGTGAAACATGTTGATGCTCGTAAATTACACGCAAAACTTCTCTTAGTATTTGCTGCTTCTACATGGAGTCACTACGCTTTAGCATGAAGCTCTCGTATCGTGGAGGTGTCGAGTCGGTTGGAATGCGCCGTGGATTGCGACGTGGGGAAAAATTGTAGCGTGGCGAAAAATCGGACGGTGCAGTTGGTGAGAGTGAAAAGTTGGAGAGGAGGCCATCTCGGGCTGCTTTCGGGGTCGGTGACTGCTTGCTCCATGGAACCACAATCCATTCAACAGCAGGAAGCTTGAGGAAGTTGCGAACACGCGGTTCCGCCGTAAGAGGGATTTCCTGGTCCAGCACACCTTGAAAGTTCATACGAAGCAAGCGCTCGAGGAAGAGTTGCAAGTGCGCAGCTCGGCGTTCAAGAAAGCTAGCACAGAGGTACCGGAAGAAGGTTTTAGGTGGGAGCAGTTTCCGTAGGTGTAGTGAAGGGATTTTCTCTTCGAGTGTCACTGCTAGCTCATCAAACTCGGAATAGCGGCGATCAACGGAGGTTACCTGCAACTCTCCGTTCGCGTAGAAGAGCACACTGATCGCAAACTTGGCGACACCATCCATGACCGTCACACTAGAGATCTCCACAGTGAATGAGCCGTCATTCGGTGTCCCATCTATCCAGAAGCAGGGATCGACGAATCGCACACACTTTCCGGCCCCGGATCGGTTGAGACTGCTACTCGTTCTCACCAACGACCCAAAGTCTCCACAAATACTGCCAATTGGGGATCTCCTCGTAGCATACCATTTCCCATAGAAACTCGCATCCGTTGACATGTTGACGTCGATATCAAGCCAGGCGCTTGGAAGACCTGGTCGATTGCAGCCATCTTGACCTTCAATTCGAGCATCACATGAACTAGTGGCAACGATTGTCTGCTCGCCAAAGCTCAGTGCGAGACCCAGGAAATCGCGTATCCGCACGTTGTTTGACACAGGTTCCTTCAACGTCACGAGTTTGTTAAAACCGATCGCAGTGATCTGCATCACGAAACTTAGCAACTGAATCACCTCGTCACCATATTCGTTCAGAGCACGTTGCTTCGGTGTCGTGATGAGGCTAGTTCCATGCTTGGGCATCTTGTCCGCTAAACGATGGCCTAGATATTGGAGCGACAATGTTTCCGTCAGCTGTACGATCTCAGGTTGTGTTCGCTCAACGTACGAGACGTAGTACTGTCGCTTTGAGACCGGTTTGATGCGCGAACCATCACAAATGGATCTAGCACAGCAACACATGACTGCAATTCGGAAGCAAATCTCGCCATTGTCCAAAAACACCGAAGCCATCTTGATCGTAAAGTCTCCAGGCGATGCAAACGCTGGCGACCAAGAATTAGGCTGGCAAAAGACACGGCACAGACCTTCGTGCATCTCTGGGATCTCGATCTCGTCCAAATCCACGTTGGGTAGTGCAGGTAGAGCAAGACTTCGGCTCTTGCGAATTTTTTGAGTAAGTGGATTCGGTGTACGGACAATCTCCATCAAAGCTGATGGGGCACTGCTCTCCAACGGGTCCACCGGTCGCACTTGAGCCCCCAGACTGTCGTAGTTGCGCATCGCTCGCTCCAGTTGCGTTGCTTGGGTCACTGGAGGTGCTGAAGACGCTCGCTTCTCGAGGAACGTCTCGTAGGCGAGTCGTTTGCTTGGCGGTGCCATCATTGGCTTGAAGGCAGTTGGCGTGGAAGGTGATGCACTACTTCCACAGGACAAAGACAACATGGCAACCACCTGACGAGTAGAAGGCAAAAAGAGAAGTGGCGACGCATGACAAGAAAGTCCACGAGTATGTATAGAAATTGATCAAGCAAAATCCACTACCGAATTAGTGCACTGGTAAAGTGACGCTGTGTCGGACACTGAGGCAGACTGAGGCAGCATAAGCTCAGGCAAGATCTAGTACAATAACCGACAGATTCTCCGCCAGTTTTAGCACTTAGGCAAGTACACAGAGAAGAGTTGGTAGTTCTCAGTTGACATTCTCAATCTCGAGTTTATTCATATTGTGGTTACCGTGTAAAGCGTATTGATCAGGAATCCTAACGAAAACGCACATTTCAATGTACAGCGGTTAATTACTGCGTGGCTTTTCTCGTTTGATGTGCCATCTGACACTTTTTGTGTGTCTTGTTTTTTTGGCTTTGGCCCCAAACGCCGGTAGAAACTTGTCACGTGGTGTGTGTTGCGAGCTGTCACGGTGCTCGACGAACAAGAACGACATCGATAGCACACTTCGTGACCTTGGTGAACTACTGTCCGTGAGGTACATGAACAGTAGTTTGAACAATGTATACGTTGCCTTCTCGGTGTCCGTGAATACATCACGGTATAACGTCAGCATCTCCCTTATACCACGCAGCATTGACAAAAAGATCAGAGCTGCTCGATCTCACCAGTAGGTTTGGATACGAAATTACGATGTATTTACCATTCTATCACGATCAGCTCGGTGCGCTTATGCCCAATCTCGTGTTGTCTGGACTCCAGACTCTTGTAATTTTTTGAAATTATGTGGGTATATAATCGTAGATTACGATGCTGAGGAAGGTGGAGGTCATGCCATCTAATAGCACAATGACCCATAACCTGTGTAAAGCCTGTCGTTCAAGCAGTTTTTTGCCACGTGGAGATCAATAGCATCGCCAACTCACCACGAAGGTCGCGCTCGATCGCCAACGTACCGAATTTCATAGCTGTGGCTTCACTCGAAATGAGTTGCGATGCATAGACAGCTAGAGCACACGCGAGCAGAAGCTTGGACATCTTGAGCTGAGGTGTGAGTGCGTAGTTGATGGAGTTTTCACCAATACACTCAAGAGGGAAGCTGCACTACCAATCGAAAGACAAACCATATCCATAAAGCACTTTGAACCAAGACAAGCGTAAGACGAAGGAATGGAGGACCACCCACATTCTAAGGACGCCATGGGACTGCTAAACACCAGGTAAGAGAGCACCAAGAAGTCGTGTGGTTGCCCCAATAATGCAAATGTCGGTTACAACTCCCTACGAATTATCTCAATTTCACGGCCTCAAGATAGTGGCTATCCGATAGCCCACGTCATGGAATCACAACATGATGTCGCTTTGAGGTTGGAAATCGTTGCTAAGTGAATTTGAATACGAGTTGTTATACGCTTTATTAGTCGGCTTTTCGAGTTCTCTTTGTTGCAGATCACTCAGATGACGCGTGTAGGGGAAGGGGAAGTGATTTGCCGTGTTTACGCGTGTAAGGCTAGGGAAATTGTTGACCTAGAGTTGATGGCTAGCTGAGACTGCTCATTCTACAATTTGCTTGGTAATTAAAAATTTAATAGATAAGCATGGTCTCGAAGGTCTCCTCTGAAGAAGTGCACAACTATGTGGAAGTGCATTCACCTCGGTCACCGCAGCAGCACTCAGGTGCTGAAGTTGTAGACGCAGAACAAACACTTGATGTAAACTCAAAGCAGATCAAACAAGTATCTTTGGTTGAGCTCTTTTCGTTCGCAGACGCGACCGATAAACTACTCATGTTCTTGGGTACCCTTGGAGCTTTTGGCGCTGGGGTCTTGCGCCCAATTCTCGTTCTCCTGTACGGAGATATCATCAACCACTTCGGCGAGGACGGTGAAGGCGAGACACCCACGCTCTCTATGTCTAGTGTCCACACAGCCTCCATCAACTTTATGATCGTGGGTATCGTCGGCTTCATCGCGGCTTACCTACAGATCTACTGTTGGTCCCTCACGGCGTCGCGTCAATCTAAGCGCATCCGAAGTCTCTACGTTAACGCCATTATCACCAAGGAGATCAGTTGGTTCGACATGAACAACCCGATGCAGTTGTCATCACGTGTGGCCGACGCCACCATAACTATCCAAGATGGCATGGGTGCCAAGATGAGCGACCTCCTGCACTTCACCTCCACTATCGTCTCGGGCATCGTCATCGCCATGATAAAAGGCTGGGAGCTCACGCTGATCCTCATGGCTGTGGTGCCCTTCGTGACAGTAAGCGGTATGATGGCCAAGAAAGTGATTGTCGCCGCTAGCAACCGCAGCATCCACTCGTATGCGCAGGCTGGTGCCGTGGCACAAGAATCACTCAGTAACATCCGAACGGTGCACATGTTCAATTCCGTGGAGCACTTCATCGAAAAGTACAAATGTGCGCTTGAAGGAGCGACACTCGCCGGAATCAAGAAGGAGTTCGCCGCAGGATGGGGTACCGGTCTCATGAATATGGTGCAGTTCCTCATGTACGCACTCGGGTTCTTCCTTGGAGCTGTGTTTGTTGCACGTGATCAGCTCGATGGCAATACGTGCAGTGGCTCCAGTTGTTACGATGCCGGGCGCATTATGACGGTGTTCTTCTCCGCTACAAAAGGCACCTTGGCTATCAGTCAGGCGGGCCCTAGTCTTCAGGCGGTATTCTCTGCTTGTGC
>PCFV01000619.1:0-19331 GCA_002812785.1 Phytophthora litchii | reverse complement strand
GAAACGTGGATCCAAGCGAAAGAAGAACGATATCGTTACAGTCCACAGAGCAGCAAAGGCAGGAAGCGCGCCAAACTTAAGACAAAACTCGCAAACAATGGAGAAAAATTGGTGTTTCCAACTTGTTGGTTCGTCTCCTTTTGCATTGGGTGATTCCTTACCCCGGGAAATCTTTGCTTTTTCACCCTTGTTAGATCGGGTTTGCTTAACCAGAGGAGGCCTTGCATTCTCCAAGTAGCGAAGAATCAAGCCAAAGACGATATAGGAACACACAACGGGAATAATGGTGACCCGGGATCGAGTTTGTAGCTGCCTCGACTTCGAACAATCCGCTCTTAAGGAGGTTCACTTTAAGAGACGTGACTGTGAACACACTCACTTCGCCGCTATAGGTGACCACCTTGACAGCTAGTTGCTTCAAGTGGTAGTTGACCCACGTGCCGCTCTGTTTCAGGTCAGTAATGACAGCTTTAGCTTTCGTAGCGTTCCAGGCGACGTCCAAGAAATCAATTTTTGCTGCAGGATAGTCAACGTATGTGCACATCGGGTACAGCTCCAGAAGCACGAACTCCGACCTGCAGGACTTGTATTCTCTCGGGGTCTTTTTCAGAATAACGCCTCCCAATACTCTGTTGGATAGGTCTAAGTGTCCAAGTTGGTAATCGGGTAATGCATTACCAGTGTGATCGTTTGAAACGAAAATTGTCGGGATAAACGTTTCTGTGAGCCAGTCATAGATATCTTCGACACTGTCAATATCGTAAAACCGGACAGTTGTGTCGGTGTTAGAAGGACTCGAACTCGGCGCTAGTTCCGTGTACACAGCGTTGGATTGGGTGTACATTTTCTCGGTCGGCGTTCCAGAATTTAACAGGGCTGCGAAAATGACGCAGAATCCGATCGTAGTGAACAAGCGGAAAAGAGCGACTCCCAAGACGTAGTAGTCGAACTCAAGTGCTGTGATGACATCTTCAATGGTCATCTCTAGTTTGCTAGTATCTTCTTGAGTAACTTCTCCCTTGACGCTTTGCGAAGTGTTATCATGACCTCTACTGAGGTCAAAGATGGCATGCCAACGACTTTTTGTTGCTTTCTGCTGCTCTTTGTTAGGTTTGCTAGCTGACTCAGCAACTAACCCGTTTGGGTTATTGTGGGGAACCTGGTCTTCTTCGTCGCCTGTAATCACCACACTACAAGCCTCTGCTGGTGGTTCTTCCATTGTTCAGGAAACGTGTTAAGTCACAAGGAGAGACAAAGTGGAAGATGCCGAAGTAAGCTCGAGGTTTTGCTTTACAGTGGCATTGCTACCTTTAGCAACCACCGTCTCATTCATTTACAAAACGGATGGTCGTGTTATTGTTGCAGACAATAAGTTGGGGATCGCATTCTTGCAAGACCAAGGTACAACACACGTTTCACAGCACAATCTATCACTGGTATCCACAGTCAATATCGCTAAGGCGATGTGAAAGTCGTTTCCGGAGTGAGTTCCATTAGACAAGCAGCAAGTTGATCCAATTTTGCTCCTCAGAGGGCTACTTGTGCCACAGAGGGCGTACACTGCTGCAGCCCTGCTGTCCTAGACATGTGCGAGATTACGAATTTCCCATGTTGACGCTCATGTCGCCGTTGGTTATGCAAGATGCAGTCGATCATCTACAACATACATTTGGCTGTTGTATGTGACCCGGTACCTACTATAATGGAGTACTTAGACCAGAATTAATCCCTATTGTCTGTACGTAGCACTACTAGTGTCACGGACAGGATCCAACACGGCACATGCAGGCAATAGTGTTTAATCACGACTTTAAAAAAACAGCCATGGGTACTGTGACTAAACATATTGTTTCATACCGTATGTCTGATGAAGTTTGGGAAAGCTGATGTAGTTTACTAGTGACGGGGTAAAGAGAAGTAGCGTGAATATCATCCGTTGGCGGAGCATCACCAGATGTAGCGGGCAGCTCTTACCTCTTGTATGAACGCGAGAACGCGTTTACTACTAGTAATACTACAACTAGGCACTGACCCTGTTCATTAGAACCACCCTGTAACTATGACAACGAGAGCGTGATAGTTCTCCATATTAGCTTAGTATTTCCTAAGACATCTACTTCCGCACACCTATCCTTCAGTCATTTTAGATGCTTGTAACTTGACACGGTGAGTATGAAACACAATATGGAATACTGTATGTGTACTTCAATAATTTGAAGTATTTAAAAAATAATAGTAAATTATAAAGTTTACAGTCGTGGGTTGCTTGCGAACTTGGTCGTGTTTACGTTAGGCAGTAATAGACATCGTAGCGGAAGTCCGTCTCTACTCAACCGGCTTTTAGAGTGCTCGTATTTGGGTTGGCTTCCCGAAAATCAGCTCTATTAATAACGCTGACTAATATTTTGTTTGATAAACAGTGATATGGTATGCAAAGATTGTTGTAAAATACGCTTGAAAAGCTTTCGAGGCTTTAACAGTGCTTCTTCCCTGTGTTTCCGTCTGAAGCACAGCAAACTGCTCGGCTTGTGATGATGGTTGTAATTAAGATGATGGTCTAGTGCAGTAAACTGAACTGAGTGCACGACGTTTACTACACGTGAAGCTCATCTTGAAACCAGCACCACAAGCCAGCAAATCATTAACCAGGTGTTTTCACATGATAACAGTTGGGCATTGCCGTCAGTGGACATGAACCCAGTACACATCAATACCAACCAAGTGACGAGGACTCAAGTCACAAGTGCAGAGGACTTAGTGTCGTACAATATTCTCTCCAATGGCGCGGCAATGGAGTATCAAGGCTCGAGAGCCCCTCTGGCTCCAGTTTCTGCTCGGGAGCTCGGTCTTGTTTTCAGCATTAATGCTGCTGCTGCTGTGGACAAAACTGCCATCGCATGATTCCCTACGTCGCTCGTCAGCAACAATTACACCAACCCCCTTACGTTTAGAACAATCATCGGACCTCTTCACCCTCGTCCAACAGCGCCGAAACATGACAACCACCTCCAAGCTCGAGCTTCTCCACGTCGACGATTTGTCTCGCTCCGATTCATACGAACGTTGGTCACCTGTCATTGTGACGAAATGCATGCATGGTATGGACGAGCGAGCAGCGCCTTGCATCAAGGAAGCCAATCGAACGAACATGGTCGAAGCGCAGGAGCTCCTGTATCCTGCGTTTCGTCTCAAGCTGCCACATTTTGTTAGCACGATGATGCAGGCGAAGTGGTTATCGCGAGGTCTTCACGTCGATCGTATGCGCGTGTCGGAAGATCAATTATGGGCAGAATACCCAACGTTCCAGGGTCAAAACATGATCTTCTCGAATGCTGTGTACCGAGGGAATCCACCACCAGACATTTGGTCTGAGTATGGCTGTATGGGTCATGATGTATCCCACGCGTCATTTGTCCACGGCCTGAGTCCCAACGCTAGCGACTTGGAAAATGAAACTAGTGTTGTTGATACGCTTGTCGTTGCCACGAGTCCAGATTCGTGGTCGTTCCAGCATTTTATTGATCGAGTCGCAGTTGTCTGGAGTCAGGCGCAACTCGTTATCCCCACCTTGAAGAAGAACGACACGGTCATTGTGTCGGGCAGGGAGCCCCGCGATTCAATCGTGAATGAAATCTATGAGGTGATGGTGGGGCAGCACCTGCACGAACCAAATTTGGTGGCAGCAAAACGTCTTGTGTTCTCTTGTCGTGCGCCGCTGATCCATCCTTTCACGACGCAGCGTATTACGGAAAATATCATGCAATCGTTGCCCCCGCCAAGAAATGATGAACACAACGTTATCCTATTTCTCTCGAGATCGAAGGGTGGTAAAGCTTTCAATGGCGGTCGACAAATTTTGAACGAGCCCGATTTGTTTAACGCAATCTCAGCAATGCTCAATACCACCCGGCGATCAGAAAAGTTGCAGTACTTCCGACACGACAAATTCAACGGTCTAGAAGATGTTGCAACCTTCATGCGAGACCGCGTGAAAATGATGATTGGCCCGCATGGGGCGGCATTTTACAATGCCCGCTTTGCTCAGCCGAAAACTGCGGTAATCGAAATTGTCCCGGATCCCGACAAGTTTTTCGTGCCGTGTTTCTGGGAGCAAGCGCGGCTTCTTGGTCAAGATTACTCTGCCCATGTGGGGAAAACCCAGAACGAGCAAAACGATATGTTGATCGAAGATATCGAAGACGTGGTTCGGCTCGTTCGCAGTCGGCTGGTGTACTTGGACAAATCGTATCGGACGCAGGATGCACTTGATCACAAATATGCATGGGATATAGATACAAGCGCATGACCACTATAATTTTATCTTGAAAAATATTGTTTGACAGTGTTTTGTTTAGAAAGTAGAACGTAGACTACAACGTAGAGCGCACAACACTCAACTGTCGATCACCGAAACTCCCTTTAGACCAATCACATGTCTCCATTCCGCGCTCCATTTGCTTTGTACTACCTCCGCCGCGATGAACGCCATGGTCCGTCCTGCCCTCCACCTCTTCTCTTCGTGCACTAACCACCTCCATGGCGTTGTCCTGTAGAAAATCTTCCGGCGCTTCCCGTCGCAGCACTCGGACTTTGTGCACGACATGAGCTTCGACTTCTACGGGAAGCGACTGGCCACATGCAGCTCCGACCGCAAGATCAAAATCTGGGAGGAACACGGCCAGGAGTGGCGTCTCGAGCACGAGTGGAACGCGCACCAGGCCAGTGTGTGGAAGGTAGAATGGGCCCATCCAGAGTTCGGCCAGATCTTGGCCTCGTGCTCCTTTGACCGCACCGTCTCCGTCTGGGAAGATCAAGGCTTGTACCTCAATGCGTCGTCCTCCACGGGAGACTCAGCAACTGGCAGTGGACCAGCAACAGGTGCAGGCACCAAGGAAGGTTGGCGCAATCAAGCGCAACTTGTGGACGCTCGAGACTCGGTGCACGACGTCAAGTTCGCCCCTAGACATCTTGGACTGCGACTTGTACGTGGGGTCGATGTTAGTCTAGACACTCTTTGTACTTACGGTTTGTTGTTGTAGGCGACGGCTTCGGAGGACGGCTTTGTACGCATGTACGAGGCCATCGACGTCATGAACCTGTCGCACTGGCCGCTACAGGAGGAGTTCCTCGCTGACAAGGACGGCGTCACGTGCGTGTCGTGGAATAAGTCACGGTTCGACGTTCCGATGATTGTCGTGGGTGGAAACAGCGAAGTGGCCAAGGTCTGGGGCTACAACAACTCGTACCGTAGATGGCAGGTCGTGGCGGAGCTAGTAGGTCATGCGGACGCCATCCACGATGTATGCTGGGCACCGAACATGGGCCGCTCATCGCATCTGCTCGCAACGGCGAGCAAGGATCGGACGGTGCGCATTTGGCGCCTCACTATACAGGAGGATGATCACTTGCAGGCTGATGTGGAGGAGGTGGCGCGCAAGCACCACCACGACTCCGAGGTCTGGCGTGTCGAGTGGAATGTCACTGGTACGATGCTGGCGTCCTCAGGTGACGATGGTACTGTGCGTATGTGGAAGAGCGATTTTGAGGGCAACTGGGCATGTGTAAATACTATCTGCGGTGACTTGGGCCCCGCCATGGCGCCCCCCCCAATGGACTTGCGAACAAGTTAATCGAGATAGAAGCTGTTTGAGAGCAACAGGCAACGGATAATGGAAGTGAGTATTTTTTGAATGGATCGGATACACCATGCATCGTCTACATGGCCTGCACACGACTCTGCCACTGCTGCAGTGCTGCTGGGCCTCTTCCCTGCACCTCGAGGAAGTCGTTGAGTGCGTCACGATAGTCAGCGATACTTGCTTGACCTGCTGGTGTATACCGTATGCTTTGTGTGGCTTGCTTCCAGATGAGTTCGAAGTCTTCGTCGGGCACTGCGTGGCCGATGCTCTGGAAGAGCCCCCGTAAATATTTCTGGTCTCGTGGTTCTGCAAACTCGGCGTTGCTCACACCACTAGAGGCGAACTCCTCAGGATACAACAGAGTCTGCGCATCGGCATCGTCTCCGTAGTTCTGACCATCCGCGATTGAACGCCGTGCGGGTGCAGGAATGTCACTACGAATAGTTGGTATACCAAATAACCAAGTATCTGCTGTGGCATTTCGCCATCCGTGATTAACTACCCTACCCAGATCCGGGTCAGGCTGTTGTTCTTCTGGCGAGTACTCGCCTTGGATGCACTGCCAGGCTGAATCGCTATCTTGTGTTGTGACGCCAAAGACATGGTTGCTTGGCAAATTGTCAGTATCAGCGACACCCAAGTGTCTAGGCTTGCCTAAATGGTCGTAGAGTGTTCGTCGATCCTCGAGGTGGTGAGGTGCGACAGCAGGAGGCACGGCATTCTCGTTCATCTCAGGGTTTAAGATTACAGCCACCTCTCCAGCGTCGCGATCAACAGGTTTCATGCCGAAGCGATGTTTAGCTGGATCAATCTTGGCTGCTCCCCATCGGTAGTTGCGATTCTTCTGCTCTCCTGGAGCGACAGATCCGTGAGATCGCTTGTAGAGTGCTTCGTTCTCCTGGCTATTTATGAGTCCGGCGGAAGTCGATGGATAAAGCAGCTCTTTGGCTGACTCACAGAAAGTTCCGCTCATGCCGAATGCAAACTCGGGTCGCTGCATATGAGCTGGCAGCTTATGTCCTCTCGAGAACGATTTCCCAAGTGGCTCTCGCTTGTGACTCGCATAGTTGGCCTCGAGCTTGCCAAGATTGATCCGCTGAAAGTGCGTCGTAGGGCCACTGACGAGCATTTCCGGGACGTGCTCGCTGCCTGTGGTGACTACGCCAAACTTGGTCATGGGGTTGATCTGCTTGAGGTCTTTGACCAATCCGGGATGAGCGATGCGAGCGCCTGGCTCGGAGAAGTACGACTTGCGGAAGCGTCCAACGTCTTCTGGTGTTCGTGGACGCTGCGGTAATGTCAGACAATGCGCCGTCGTGTCTTGTCCAGGCTGAGGCTCCAGACCTGCTGCCTGAGCATGAGAATGCAGAGAATTAATAGAGATACCGAGAGAGCTACAAGCATTGACGACGAACCCGCGGCATGTTGTAGCGGCTCATGGCGACAAAAAGCTTGACGTGTCTTCGTTAGTGTGTGCCAAGTCCGAGATGTGGCCAACAATAGCAACTTCAAGGTTACATGTTGAAGTTTGTGGTCCACACCAAGTCTCTCTCCTATTTCACGTACGCCACATCAGAACTCCATAATTTGATCTTGAAGCGTCGCGAACATGACGCGGTTGATGGCGGAAGAAGATCGGCGCTTCCGTCGCCTCGCAGTTCAGCTGGGCGTCTCCAGACACGTGTTAGGCTCCGATGAGACTGCAGAAGCAACTGCGCAGCGTCCAGAACAAGCACAGCACGAGACAGCGGACGACGAGGAACATCAAGTGGACGAAGAGATCGAAGTGGACGACGAGGGGGGTGACGAAGAGGAAGAAGACGTTGCAGAGCTCTCGCTCACGCTACCATCGGATTCGGCCAGTGAGGGCCTGTCCAGTGACCTGTCGCTGCCTCATTCCTTCGGCCATTACGACCAGATACCAGGCATCTCGCATTTTGACGACCATTTGGCTAGATTATCGCCGGCTCAATTGCCTTCAGGAAGGGCAAACAGGTTGCAACAAACTCCACAGCAAACAGCGACAATAGGAGCAAATAATGCGGCGTCCGCAGACGGCAGTGAAGCAGTGATGAAGAAGTTCTACGAAATCCAGGTTGGCAAGATACGAGCACAGTTAGCGTTGAGTATTCAAACGCAAAGGGAATTGGAGAAAACGTTACAGCAGGAACGGACAGTGTGGCGAGGAAAAAAGAATGAAATGGAGGTGGGATAGGTGACAATATTGCTTTTGTGATAAAACTTATCGTTGGCAATGTTGTATGTACAGACCACTATTACGGAGGAGCAGAAGCGATTTAATATGGAATTGGAGCAAACTCGAAGTGAATTACAGGCTGCACAGACGCGACTTAGAATGGAGAAGACACATTTTGCTACTCTCCAGATCTCTGATGCTTTAGCACAACAGGTTGGCTGCCTCATTCTCCATTGTGTATGAACATTGTCAAACTGAGATTTTAATGCTAACATGCTGGCAGCTATCCCGACAAAATGAGGAAGACCTGTCCATTCGCGAATACATTCAGCTTTCGATTCACACAAAGGTGCGGAAACTGGAAACTGAGCTGGAACTCTGTCGGCAGGAAATAGAAATCCTTCAAAAGTCTAGCATCGCTGACAAAGCTGCAGTAGCTGGGGCTTCAGAAGAGGTTGCACAGGTGCAGCGCATCGCTGAGGCGAAGGAGAGACGGTTACAGCACGAGCTAGAACTCTCGGAAGCAACCCAGCAAGAGCTTGAGAACCAAATCAAGACGCTGGTCGATCAAGTAGATGGAATGAAAGAAGAGCTGCACCGCAACGAAGAGATCTACAGTGATCGAAGAGGACTGCAGAAGGAGTCCGAACGGCTAAAAAGAACCTTAGAAGTGCTGCAGCGTGAGCATGATAACCTCAAGTCGCGATATGATGAAACTTCGGCCAGTAGCAGCGATCTACACCAGAAGATAGCGTTGCTGACAGCAGATAAGACATTTTTACAGGATGCAAAGACACAACTCGAGGACCAATTGACAAAACTTCGGTCAACACACCAAGCGATACAAGAAAAAGTAAAAGCGTTGCAGGAAAAACATGACGGGAGCCTGAGCAAGAATGGGCAGCTGCAAAACGAGACACGACTGCACTTTGAAAAGAAACTAGATGATGAAATGACCAAGTTCATGGAACTATCTAAACGTGAGATTGAACGGATACGCAACGATGGACAAGTTGTCTATGAGCGCGAGAACCGGTTGTTGAAAGAGGCACGTGACGACTCCCTGAAGCATGTGGAGGTGCTACAAGCACGTCTAGACAGTGTTCAATCTGCGCTCGACGAGAAGGCAAGCTGTTCAAGTTCACCACTTTGTAATATGAAGCAGTATCTGATATTGTTTTGTGGTCTTCGGATGGATAGGTCCTGGAAACGACTCGTACGGAGAGTACACATACAACTGCACTTGCTACAGTTCGCAATGAACTTAAAATGAGGCATTTTGAGGTACGCGATGTATTAATGAATTGGGATCACATGTCAGCTCTATCGTGGTTTAGCTAACATCACTCGCATCTGTATTCATCACGGTGGCTTAGATAAGCCAACTCAAGTTAACTCTGGAAGAGAAGGCTACGAGTGTTCGCAACGCACAACTAGAGATAGAAATGCTTACACAAAAAGTAGGTTGCCGTGACTTTCTACTTTGACTGGTCAAGATTGACAGTTTGATTGCACAGGTGGTAGCACACCAAGAGGAGTTCGCAAGACTGGAGACGACATCGACAACGCGTATCACTCAGCTAGAAGCTGCTTTGGAAATGGAGGTAAGTGCACTGGGAAACATTTGACTTGTATTGATTCCAAGGCATGTATTTGATCATGATATGGCGGTGCAAACAGATAAATAAACTGAAAGAATACGAGCTGCTAGAGATCGATTTGGACGGTGCTGTGGTCCAAACAGGTGAGCTTGCAGCAGGAAACGATGTCGGTGATGAGAATGCAGCTACAGAATCGAAACTGCAAGAAGTAATGAACACATTTGGAGCGATTCCAACGACCACGAAAAGACGGGTAAGGTACTCCTTCAATGGTGAGGGTGCATAAGACCTCATATTCGTATTCTGTTGCATACCTCAGTTTCAGCAAAGTGTGCTGCTCGCCCAGAAAGTTGTCAAATCACAACGAGAAGTAATTGCATTGGAACAAAAGCTTACCGAGGTGTCAAATGATCATGCGAGGCTTGAACAAGAGGTTGCCCAGCTGAAAACCAAACTATCAAGGTTCCATCAGCCACAGTCATATCTGGTGAGTTTAAGGCGGATCACATTCCAACGTGTTCTACTTCTTTCCTTGGATCATACTAAATATTAAACCATCGCAGATTGACAAGCTGGTAAGGCGAGAGAAAGAGTTGGAAGCTGCAATCTGGAGGTATCAGGAAGCTCAGGCGCAGCTGCAACAGCTGAGAGCTCAGCATCAACAAGTCCAGGATGCAAACTCATCGCTGCAGCATCAACTTCAGCAATTATTGTCGCGCCGTGGGGATCTCGATGCGCTCAAGGCTACTGTTAAGCTGCTACGAGGAAGAATGCAAGCTACCAACCTTCAAAACCAGTTCAAACCTGCGAATCAGCAAATGGTACAAGCCTACGAGTTCACAAAAATCTTAACAACTGACGCTGCAGGAGCGTCTTCTCCGGTCATTTCGTCGTTCGCGAAGGTCTCTCCACCACCGTCAATAGCCTCGAAAATGACACGTCCACCAACACCACAGTGTCAAAAGGACGATCTGAGCACCGGTCGACCGGCGTCTGAGATTTCCAACTCGTCAAGCATTTCCAGCACCCCCAAGTGGTACACGAAACTTCGAACTAGTCCACAGCAATCCCAATGAGTGGTAGAATCGAAATGGTCATGTATAAAATTTCAACCACGATTGCAGACACTAACTTAAGTTTCCAGCACATTACAACTTCAACTATTCAAACTCCCCGTTCAACATATCTCAATCGCATATCCCGGATTCCCATTGGCCAAAACTTTATTTTAACCAGCGTGGGCACATGGCCGCACGCTTCACGCGCCCGTTGCGCCGCATTGGCACCACAGTTCACGCAGGCTCGAGCCATGATTTCGCCTCTCGGACCTTTGCAAATGCTTCGAGAAACGATGAAGCACTCAAGGCGGATTTCAAGCGCTGGCTGAAGAAGGAGGTCGTGCTGCTGGGGTTCATGGTGGCGGCTGGAGCGACGGGTGTCCACTTCTACCAGGTGCCGTAAATCAAGACGTTGATCGAGAGATAACAGCAAGCTGACAATTCTTCATATGACGGAAAGAATCGGGAAAATGCACCAGTTAAACAGGTCGAGCGGCTGGTGAAGCAGGCGGAGCAGAGTGCCAAGGAGGTCTGTGTATGAAATCGGGTATTCGATGGAGTCTGACGGTTCGGTGGGGTAATATTCAGGGCGATCGAAGGCAGGCGCTCAAGTATTGTCTGCACGCGTACGACGTCGTCAAGAGCACCAATCCGCACGGTACGTAGCGATCTTGACGCTAAACTAAAATGTCAATAACCACAAGTATTTTGTGCTGTAGATCGCCATTTGTTTGAGCTGGCGTTTGCCATTGCTGCGCAGTACGAGACGCTGGGAAAAGGCGTACCTGCTACGAACTACTACCTCGACGCGTTGGAACACAGTTCGCGCGAGATGAAGGTCGCCAAGAGGGAGCGGAACCGGGTGGTCACACTTGATCGAATCGCGCAGTCCTACGAAAACAGGTGCGTCTACGGAGTTTGATGTCCCCCATACAAAGGAGTTGACACCTCTTTTGTTTGCTCATAGGGGACACATCCAGACAGCCGAGAGGTATTTCAAACAGGCGATCAGCGTATACGACCAAAATCGAGGGCGGCGGGAGCTGTCGAAGGTGTCTAAGAGTGAGGCAGTGGACCTTGCGGCGCTTGACCAGGAGATCCCTGCGGTACTTTTCAATTATTCACAGCTACTAATTGCGAACCAGCGGTGGAGCGAGGCTGGAAGCGCTTTGCAACGCGCCAAAACCCTTGCGCGCGTGTTCTCATTGTCCGAGGAGTATGTGAACCTCATCAAAGGCGCAATTGGCAACGTCAAGGCAGCGAAGGCGGCCGAAAAAGCAGAGGCAGAACATGATCAAGATCAAGAGTGCTGAGGCGGGCCGCTGTGAAAACAAGCAATGCAGTACGGCAGCAGTAGAAAACTCAAGCAAAGCCTGCAAGTTGTGCCAATACAACTTGCTGCTGTGGATACCTTGTCGTGGTACCTGTCTAATCCTTGCGTGAAGTCTGAAGTTTGTAACGTGAATTGATACCGAGCCTGTGAAGCGGGCATGCCTCGTGCTCTGCACGCCGGAGGCTGACGACTATCGGTATGCGATACGGTCGTATCGGGGGTAGATGTGCCGAGAGTTGAGGCGGAGATGGCAAGCGATGGCACAGTGTAGTGTCAGTGGTTTTGCAGGGGCTCAGCTCATACAGACTACGTAGTTTTGAAGCCACATCCGGTTCGTGATTTCCAGGCAACCACTTCGAAAGCTGCTTGGTGCCTCGTCAATCGTCGATAGAAAATGAAGAAGTGGTCTCAACTTGATGCTGTGACTCGATGCAGTGGTTTACATGTACTACTTGACGTCAATAAGCAGAGCGCTAGCCAACAGATCCGCGGGTTTCGCGTCCGCATATTTCCTGTTTCCCGAGACAGCCCCGCAATGTCAAACCGAACGTCGGTCGCGCGGAATCACGCGACGCGCAAGTTCACATCCGAAACAGTGGGCGACAGATGCCGAGCTCGCTGACAAAGCGCAACCCGCACGCATGTTGGACGACCGCATGTTTGCACATGGAGCTTTCGCTTTCGAGAACTAATAGAGCTGATGTGGCTATTGTCACGAGCGCCGTCAGCTGCAGACACTCGGAAAACACTTCCTGACCTGTGTCGGCTATCCCCCCCCACTTCAAGCAAAAACTGAAGTTTGTCGCGCAGCTTCTACCCTGAATTAAGTCATCTGCTGCGTGTCTTTTAAACACTTATGATAGGATATGGAAGGTATCTCTTTGTATGTAATGACGAAAACTTCGGTTACTCAGAGAAATCGAATACGACAAACTATAATTGATTAAAGGTAGCTTACCCCGATTAACGTCATGTTGAAGTGGTCTCACAACGACCATGCAGTGTCTCCGCTAAGCAGTCCCCATCGAGTCAACAGTGCTTGCACGACAACCACCAGCCATGGCAAAGTGGACTGAGATTTGTCGCCTCTGAACTGCTTGCTTGGTTTCCCATGAGCTGTAAAAACACGCGAGTCACGTTGCTACACAGAGAAGACACCTCGTTCGGGTCTCGATTCGGACGCCATCCGTTTGGACGGCACTTGTCACTCGAGCCTCGCTATGAAGATGACGGTGGCGTCTCTGCTCAGACCCAAACAAATCGTGCGCAAGATCGGGGGCGAAAATTCGCACGCCTGCACTTCTGCACGGCCTCTGGAGCTCTTGAGCTTGCGTTGCAGTCGCTAGGTCGTCCCTTTCGGGTGCTCATTCTCCTTCTTCACTCACTGATCGCAGGTCGCTCACAGCCCCACGTGGAGCACAGTAAGCATACCTCGGTCATGGGTAAGGAACGCTTTACGATCAACCCGTTCCCGGCACTAGAGCTCTCGGATGCCGAGAAGAACCAGCTATTGGAACTCGGCCGCACTATCATTGAGGCCAATTTCGAGCGTGACGACGCTTTCTTCAAAGGCGGTCGCAAAGTGGATCACCGCCGCTGGAAGCTCGCCAAGGAGCGTGAACACATGCTCGTACACACTGAGCGTCCCGAGTACAAGGGCGCGGACGCTATGAGCAACACAATGCACTCGTCGTCTAAACTGCCGGCCATCCTATCAGTTGGTCGAGTCGAGGGCAAACTGGACGATATGATGTTTGGTGTCGTGAATCCGACGCTCGAAGACATGCGTATCAAAGCCTCATACGTACACGATTTCGATGGTGCCGCTGTGCTTTCGACAATCGTAAGCCCCACTGAAGATGAACCGTTCACGTCTGTTGTAGTCAAGTGGATGGAGATGGATATCCCGTTGCGCCGCACAGGTGTCGTTCAGAACCGTGACTACGTTTACCTTGAGTGCACAGGCTTTGTGCGTATGGCAAATGGTGACCGCGCGGGTTACCACTTCCTGCACTCGATTGACTTCCCGCAGATCCCCAAGCTGTCGAACCGTGTTCGTGGTGATCTCTCGATCTGCGGCTTCTTCCGTCAATTCGGTCCAAATGTCATCGACGTGTGCAAGACTGGTCTCATGGACCCTGCTGGTGATATGATCCGCATGTTGGCGGTACCCGTTATGACCGAGGCATTCTTGTCTCCATTGCGTTATGTACACTGCGGTCAGATGAGGAAGTTGACGTGGAAAATGGAGAAAGCGCATGCTGAAGCACGGCTACACGGCGCACCGAACCCTCACCGAACCCGGGTTCTGCCTGCGTGAGCTGTGGTAAACCGTCCACTGGTTGGACGCTTGGTAAGAGTGCGACGACGTGCAAGTGCTGTTTCCGTGTGCTGTGCAGTGGCTGCAAGATTAAGAAGAAAATCAGCCTGGTGACGGCGGACTTGACGCTATCGGAGCGCAAGATCAACTTTTGCACGGCGTGTTTGGCAGAGGCGTCACTTTCAAGCGCGGTGGACATCGCATCGTACCAGATTATGGAAAACGGACGCAAGAGCGGCATCATCCGCTCGGTCACGAGTCACTCGTCCTCGAGCTCGGACATGACCATAATGTCTACCTTGTCTGTGTAGTTGATAGTGTCATCGAGATAGCAAACAATAGGCCAATAAATAATAAATTACGAGTTTGAAAGTATTAATGCATCCTGCTACCTTTGTCGCTATTGCTTCCGCAGTATGGTGACAATGGAGTGCCAAGAGAGTTGATTACATCGCCGTTGCGTCCTTTCTCAGAGATTCAGGAACTGCGATGGAGTCACGACACAATCCGTAGATTTCGACAGCCTTTGCAGCGTTAACGTACAGTGTGTTGAGCTTCAGCTGTATCGCTCTGTCTTCAATTCGCTTCATCAAAAAACACTGGTCGGGTAGCCGATTTTTGTCTTTCTGACTAAGACCATCCGGTTGAAGCCATCGGTGGTGCTGTAGTACCAGAACCCGCGTAGGAAGAAGAACCCTTCCTGAACGAATGGGTTCCAAGCGAGACTTGATCTTTACTCTCCAATTCGACCTCGGGTAGTTTTAACGTACGCGTTAGAATCCTACGAAAACGATCGCTTTGGTCGCTTCCAGGAAACAAGTGTGGTTCATCAACAAAATTATCGTAGCACAGCCAAAGCATACCCAGCGCAAGAATTGGGCATAATTCGGGTTGCAGTGGGTAGGCATACACGTGGCGTGGTTCACAACGATGAGTTCCTAACTAGTCTGTCTTAGCAAAATAAATCCGCAAAGCATTGTCACCCCACTCAAGGTGCGCTGATCATGGTTGCCGTATCTAATAAGTAGTTTTCTCCTCAGTAGTTCCACCCACATTAGGAAGTCATCTGCCTTAAGTTTGGAGAAATAGAGGTGGGAACTCGGGAGCGGAATCTAGCACAGCCAGTATCGATTCTCGAGTCGGTACGTTCTTATCGTCACGCGATATTGCCTTCTGAACGGCATTGTGATGAGATGCTGTTTTGTGCTGTTTTGCAGCAACCACTGAAGATACCGCACCAGCGAGTTTCGGTATTCCTCAGCACTCTAATTGGCATGCTGGGGCTGCTGTACAGTGCGTATCGCCCACACTGCGGCATCTTCGCCGTCTACACTTCCATTTGTTTTGACTATGCTTGCTAGTGGAGTCCATAGTGGTTGGGACAGACACCATACAAAAGTACATACACTTCCGCGACGATTATTTGTACTAGACTCAATATACCTCCAGCCCGGTGACTTGAGAGATCACTCCGGCATTTCCTCCCAACGACAACTATCGCGTCCGTAGTTTTCCCCCATGGGCTCCAAGCGGAAGCGCGACACTGCTGCAACGGACGTCATGGCGCCCGAAGCGAGCCAAGAGATGCATCGCCTAATTACAGCAGCACTGAATACACTGCGGTTGCCAGCCGATGCATTTAAATCGACTAAAACCTCGCTCTCTGCAATATCCAATCGAATCCGCAGTCTCGGATTGGACAAACTCAAGAGAATGCCCCGACTGAAGCCCCCAGGAAGCGTTTGCAGTTCGGACTTGGCAATTCGATTGTTTTTCAGCTATAGGAAGGCGGGGGTCATTACCGTGCTCGCGAGATTCGCAGCAAAAAATTCCGAGATTTTGACCGTCGACAATCCACGAAAGTTGGCGGAACTATGTGTCGATGCACTTAAGCTGGAGCTGAGTCAAAACCCGTATCACTACATAGTTCGCGTGTGGCTACCTGAAGAAGAAGACGTTGCGTTGGGTGCGATGCCCGATAGGATCCTGGTGCAGACCCGCGAGTTCGCCGCGTGCACTAGTGACGACAAGATCCAGCTACCGCTGAAGGTAATCTATAAAGACGACGCCGTCATTGTGGTCGATAAGCCCTCGAATATGCTGAGCGTGGAGGGTACTGACCCGAACGCACCGGTTTCGATCCACCAGTGCATTGCCAATGTTTATCTGGGAGCGCGGATGGTGCATCGTCTGGATCAGGAGACTTCAGGCCTGCTTGTCGTTGCGCTGACAAGATCCGCAGCTCAGAGTTTAAACGCTCAATTTCGAGATCGATCAATCGAAAAGACATACGTTGCGCGCGTCCATGGATGGATGGACTACCAAGAAGAGAAATCTGAGTCGCCGAGACAAGTGCGAGTTGCTATGGAGAAGCACCCGACCCAACCACTTGTCCAACATGTAGTTTCGGACCGCGAGGTTGACGCGTCTAGCTCACTATGGTCAGTCACGGAATACTCTGTGCAATCGCGAGCGATTGATGCTGTAACTGGAGATGACTGTGAAGACCAAAAATCGACGATGGTAAAACTAAAACCGGTGACAGGCAAGACTCATCAGCTTCGACTGCATATGCAGCATCTTGGACACCCAATCCTGGGAGATTCACTGTATTCTCCAGAGTTAGTTTATCACCGTGCATCGCGTCTTTGTTTGCATGCCGCGAAGCTATCTTTCACGCACCCAGTCACAAATGAGCGCATGAGCTTCGAGAGTTCGTGTCCTATGGATTATAAAGAAAACAAAAGTGTCGAGAGTCAACGACCACAACCGGCTGAAAAAATAATGACTCCAACCTCACTTCCTGAACGACATCACTCGGGTAAGCTACAGGTAATTGAGGGTGTCACAACTTCGCGACTCGATTCCAGTTGCTAGACTTGCTCAGTTTGACAATGTCTCGAGGTGTTGGACATCAATGGAAAACTGCGCACTTAGAATCTGATAACACCAAGCATCGTTACCTGATCATTTGCGTGAGGTTACTGGGTAATAGCACCAGGATTGAATGCAGCTTCACCTCGAGCTCACTACGCAGATTTCCCTCTCACAAGAACGACGAGACTCCAATGTGCACGTTTGCCACCCTCACGGTGCTGTGCATCGTTGTTGCTGTAGTTGAAGCTGACATATTGGGGTCTACTTCTGGTAATACTTCAGCACCCGAACTCACTGTAGATGCGATTGATGTTCCTCCTACTGCCCATACAGCTGAGCCTGCGTTCAAATTCGGTACGCCCACCTTCTTCGGCTCCGGCTGTCCTGCCGACACGGTCACAGTGGTGCCCTCCACAGACGGTCAAGCAGTTTCTGTGCTCTTCTCACAGTTTGCGGCGCGTACGTCTGGTGCTGACGTGACGCGCGAACGCAAATCGTGCAACCTGGCAGTACCAGTCGACGTTCAAAGTGTAAGTAGCTTATGACAAGTTCTGCTTGTGACTGCGTTGAGACACCTAACTGTGTCGTCTGCATTGTTGTGCCAGGGGATTTCTATCGGCATCTTTCGTGTTGACTACCGCGGCAATGCGTTCGTACCGACCCAGAGGGGCTCATACGGACAGTTTGACGCCGAGTACTATTTTGCTGGACAACGCGGTCCTATTGCATCCGAGAAGTACTCACCGGGCACCGACAAGGACTTGTTCATCTCGCACGAAGTGGGAGTCAGTGCTGTAGTGTGGACACCCTGTGGAGCGTCGACTAACTTCCGAGTCAACAGTGCAATCACGGCGATGAAGAAAGCAGACACGAAGGAAGACACGCAGATTGCTATCGACTCGGTGGACAGCACGGTGCAGGCTGGATTCCGCTACTTTCTCACGACTCGGAAGTGCTCGACTCAGTAGATGACAAGTTGCTTTGGGATCACGTCGCCTTAATCACAAACACCATTTGTTAGCAGTTGCACATTGCGTTGCATCAACCGTCTCGCAGTTGGTCAGCCGCAGGTCCTTATCCCTCTTCTTACATTTGATGCTCGATGGAATACGTTGAGCCAGGCGTGGCTAACGTTACCATTGTCAAGTGTATCAACGCAACACTGCAAACGCGTTTGGCAAGGTTTCACTAAAGAAGACGTTGGTACTGGTGAAATGAGATCGATGCATGTCTTCGGTCTGCGGCGTCGACAATTGCAGAGGTTGAAGTGCCTGTTATGCGTAGACGGAATTGCCACCAATGCTCCATGCGAATTGGTGACGGATGTCTGTCTGCCCTGCATCAAGCCGCTGACTGCCCGGCTCTGAGCTGTCAACTCGTTGCACTGTGCAGCCACCAGTGCTCCGGTTTTAGCCAGACTGGCGTATCGGTCGTAGTTTTGTCGGCGCCCAAGCATGTTGCGTTTCACTGCCCCAAGTCAAACAAACCTTGCACGCCAAGGTGTTAAGTGATCTCGAGCTCTGCTCGTTTGGTCGACGAATGAACGGATCTCCATGCTTTAACTTTCGCTTGAGGTGACGTCCCCAAAGTGATGTTTGAGCTACAGACATCATTGTCGCTCGAGGGTGTGGCAGTGCTGGTCTTGGTGAAGCACGGTCGCCGATCTAGTAGGAAAAGCTGCTACGATTGCGCTGGCAAATGCTTGCGCGCAGCAAAAACACGATAACTTGCGGCATTACGTGAAGACGTCGAGGGATAGTCACCTCGGCCACCTGTTTGTCGGAGCCGCGACGGCAGTCACAGCACATGGGGACACCTGCTTCAGCATCGTTTCAAGCTATGTTTTCGGGGCTTGATAGAGCAAATCGAACGTTTGATGCGCGTTGCGTGCCTCGAGAACTGTGTCGGTCAGCAATATTCACAGTCGCTGCCTCGGTGCAGAGCGAGATCTGTTGGCTTTGTCATTCTCGTTTCTTCCGTCGGCAAGCACACCGCAAAGCGACCGAATCCACTGGTAGAGCATTAATCTTTACTAGTACAATTGACAATGGGCAAGGAACGATTCACCATTAACCCGTTCCCAGCACTCGCACTCACGGACGGTGAGAAGCACTATCATTGAGGCCAACTTCGAGCGTGACAACCCGTTTTTCAAAGGTGGTCGACGAGTCGATCCGAACCGATGGAAGTTATCCAAGGAGCGCGAGCGCATGAAAGTGTACACGGAGCGTCCTGAATACGTCGGAGATGACGCGATGAGCAACACCAGCTCCACAAAGCTGCCGGCCATCCTATCAGTTGGTCGA
>PCFV01000618.1:0-17316 GCA_002812785.1 Phytophthora litchii | reverse complement strand
GGCTGGGAGCCACTCAATCATGAACCAGTTCATTGTATATAGGTTCTATTATAGGTACCTTATAGTTGTATGCAGGCCAAATTAAGGTAATTAACTATAAATACATTCAGTCTTAAATCTACCCTATTCTAGCTAAGTACAGCTAATTAGTCCCCTAAGACCGGGGACTCGTGAACTGCTATTCACTTGGAGTTTGTATACTCCTGATAGCACGCTTCCTCTAAGCAAGGTGCTCGTGTGACCCCGTCACAGTCGGTGCCATGTTGTGCACCCAGAAGACGACATCCACCCGAAACTGGTGCGTGGGCACAGAATATTTGTATCGGCGAGCCCACCTTCCTCCGTTCTTGCTGTGCTTCTGCTGTTCTTTGTCCATTATAGAATGAGTGTGCTCACGTGAGCTTACAGGAAACTCGCAATGTGTCCAAATCCATGACAAATCAGTATCTTGTGGATTATTTTATACGACCAAAATTTAGTCCCGACTAAAAAAAGGTGCCACTTTCAACATCCGCGAGAATGGCTGGAAGCGCAGCTTCGCTGCCGTCTGCGCTGCCTGTGGCGGTCTCTCCGACCGAGGAGGAGGTCGCCAGCATGCACCACTTCATCGAGAATGCTCTGGACTTGCTCGTCAAGGTAAAAACAGCTCAATTCTCTCCGTCCAACCGCCTACTCACTCGCATTTCTGCTTCCAGGGCAATGCCAAGAGCTACCAGTACCTCATCCAGCAGCTGACGCTGGTCCCAGCGCCCATTGCCACACGCCGCAAGATATTCCGCGCTCTACCGCGCTGCATCTCCACTATGGCACGCGAGCCGCGGGCCTATCGCGCACTGTTGGACGTCCTGTTCAAGTTCGACCTGCTCTCCGCCGAGGTGGAGGACTACACGAGCTTCATCGTGCACCTGGTCTCCTCCAACACTGTCTACGTGGTTCCCACGCTGCACATGTTAGTGCGGAATATGCGCCGTCCACAAGAGAAGGAACTGCCACCAGATCTCCGAGCTCTAGCAGAGAAAGAGGATGAACCCAAGAAACCTGCTAAGACTGGCGGAATCTCGATCGGAGGATCATTTGGAGCAGATACAACTGAAGTCTCAACTCCTGTGGTGCAGGAAGTGAAGGAACCGAGTTTGGATGAACGCATCCAGGCGCGGTTTGAAGCGGCGCACCAAACATTGGAACGCGTACTGACGCTGGTGCCTACTGCTACTAACGTACTGTTTCCGATTTTGTGTGAGCATTTCCCGCACAAACGACTGGATGCGCCTACTCAGGTGGCGTACCTGCGCAATGTGCTGCGTGTGACAGGATATGTTAGTGGACTGCGTGAACGCGTACTGGGACTTATCATTGACCAACTTGTGGCGATTGATGTAGAGATCAAGCTCGATGAGAGTGAGGAGGATGTTTTCACTATGGATGACTTTCTTGATGATGACATGTTGCCGCCTGATGATGCCTCGCGCCAGGTGGACGAGATGGCTGATAAACTTGATCAGATGATGCTCGTCATGTTTGAGCACATTGAGCAGTCAGCCGCTTCCTCACCACCCACATTGGTGTCATCCGATACTGCAGTTTCCACCGATACTAGCAACAGAGAGAAGGATGTGGACGTGCGTCGGGCTACGCTTATCTTTAAGTACCTGCTTAAAGTGTTCGAGCACTCCATTCTGAACACACACCGGTCAAAGTATCCGCAATTTTTGCTGTTCTACGTGTGTCGCATGGACCCACAGTTCCAGGACGTGTTCATCTCGCAGCTGTTAGCCACATCGCTGGACCCTCAAACACCACCGACCACGCGTCAAAGTTGTGGGGCCTATCTGGCCAGCTTTCTTGCTCGCGCCAACTACATTTCGGTGGCCTACCTCCAGAAGGCCCTGTATCACCTCCTAAAGTGGTTGCATGACCAGATGGATATCTATGATGCAACACACCAAGAGCAACAGGAAGAGGAGGAATCTAGGAAGGGCGAAACTGCTGCTGAAAGAGAAGAGCGGTTGCTAGAGGATATTGAGAAAGTGGATACTACTGGAGAGCGCGGATTTCAAGAGAGCATCTTTATTTCTTCGTTACAGACCGTGTGCTACATGGTTTGCTTCCGTGGACTGGAGATCGCCACCAGTGATGATGGTGCCGGGTACGAGTTTTTGCGCAGTCTTGGTTGGGAGCGGCTATTGGTTACAAGTAGCGGCTACTGCCCACTAGCGTATTGCCAGCAAACGGTATCGACTGAGTTCCTGAACCTGGTGGAGGCATTTGATTTGGTCTCAGAGGAATGCCTTGAACGCGTGGACCATGCTATTGGCACAGTCTCTGCATCTAGCAACAAATCTGCTAAGTCGATGGAACGCTCAAAGAAACCCACAGCAGGATCAGCTTCTGCATCCACTCTGCTTGGCCAACGTCAGCCCCTCGAGACATTCTTCCCGTTTGACCCATATCTTTTGCGTCGCTCGTTTCGTTACATCGGCCCGTTGTATCTGTACTGGAAGCACGCTGACCCGACATCGAGTGAGAACTGCGACCTACTAGAGTCTGTCAAGGTTACTATCCGTCAAATACAGGAGGATGCTGAGGAAGAGGAAGATGATGGTAGTGAAGAGGAAGATCTGATAGATGAAGACGTCAGCATGGCTGGAAGCGCTCCCAACCCATCAAATGCTTCTTATCGCGCTGATAGTTACATGGGTAGTCTCAGCCGTTCTTGCAACATGTCAGTGAGTTCGTCGTATGACGGTGAAGGATTTGCCGATGAGGATCACGCACCTGTACGACGAACGCTCCCATCCCGCTCCATGTTTGATCCGTCCCCAGCTCTATCGGCTAGTTCACCACCATCGAGACTTCCTCCACTAGGTGCTGCCGATGCATTCACACTCGGTGGCTTCGATGACGACGATGAGGACGATGGATTCTAGAAAAATAATAAATGACTACACATGAGAAATCGATCGGCATTGAGGGAAGGTTTCGAATGGGGTTGGAATAAGCTATTTAGCCACTCGAGAGTGGTGAAAATACATAAGTATAGGGATGCAGACCAAGTAGCTCAGCAACCACGAGGCACCTAGCAGAAGCTAGACACAAGCACAAGGCCACAGCCAAGCTGCATTAAACCCGCTACAACCAGCATCACGTTCTTGGTCACAGGTCGGGTAGTCGGTGGTATGACTGCGGACTGTACCATCCATTTCAGCACTCTACCGTCGGTTAAGCTGTGCCCGTAGTTGTTCGTTCTCATCCTCCAGTCGCACCAGCTTGGGAACCACTTCTGAATCCACTTCATCGATCTGGTTTTTGAGGTGGTGGTTCTCCTCTCGCAGACGAGAGACTTCCTCACGCAAGTACGTGTTGATATCCAGCTGTTGCTCAAGTGATGTCTTGGCCTCCAAAAGAGCATCTTCCACCTCCAGCTGCTTGACGTGAGCCAGATCAGCTTGCTCCTGGACCATGCGGTTGCAGTCAGCCATGATCCTCTCCACTTCCTGCTCCTTCTGAGTGATCTCGGTCTTCTTCGTCTCCAGTGACGCTTCATAGCTCGCGATCTGCTCATGACTGGCATTTACCTGTTCCTGATGTTTGCGCAGCGCCTCCTCGTTTTTCTCCAGTTGAGTACGCAGCGTCTGCATCTCCAGTTCGTATTGCACTTGTCCTTGTTGCTCATTCTGCGCGGCACGCAGCGTCTCCTGTTCATTAAGCAGTTCAGTGATCATCTGCTCGTCTGCAGCACGTTGACTCTTGATCGTCTGCAGTGCTGCAGTCTGCGAACTAAGCTCTTGCTGCAGCTTCACAAGTCTCGTGTCGATAATGCGACGACTGGCCAACATGTCCTCGTGCTGCTGAACCTTGTTGTCGTTCTCGCGCGCCGTCTTGCGCTCGTCCAGCATACCTGTGAGCTTGGAGATCTGACCCTGAAGAATGCTTTTCTGCTCGCGCTCCAGCTTGAGCGCGTGCTCGAAGACTGTTCCTGAGCGCTTGGCGTCTTCTTCCTCCGTGAACGTGCGCACATACGGCGTCAGCAGAGACCACTCGCCACATTGCCGCTTGGCTTCATGCACCACACGCACGCGGAACACGTAGGTCTGATACATTGCGCAGCGTCCACGTGAATAAAAAATAAGATGAAGAGAAATACAGGACGAATCCCTACTGTGTTGGGTTTGAGGCCCTTGACTGGGAACATTTTTCCCGTAAAGAGCACCGAGTCGTTCCACGAGTAGTACACGTAGCCGTGCTCGCTGTGGCTCTGTAAAATAGAAGAAAGAAATACCAGAATGTTAGAGAAAACAATAGGAGCAAGGCCAGAAGAGAAGAGAAACCGACCGCCTGCAGTTTGTACTCCACATCTCCGTCCCCGCGCGGCGGCGTCTGCACACGCAGCGTGAGGGACTGGTCCGTCTTGGCCACCACCTCGGGCGCGCACAGCGTCGGGAGCTCCGGCATCACAGTGAACTGCATGACGTCGGTAGTGATCCTTAATAACTGACTATTGCAGACTAACAATTGGCTTCTTTTCAGGGAATACCGACGCATTTACCGATACAAACCGACACAAACCGCACCTTTTCGTCTCAATTTGTCATGTTGCTCGTTAATGAGGCCTCTTATCATCGCTGCGACTGCCTGTATGTTCCTCCTCCGTCCCGATAGACAGCACACTAGTTTACCATGCACATGTCCGCCAATTTACCAGCGCATGACGCGGCTCTGCGCGGGGAAATCCCAGACGAAGGGGCGGCCGGGCGTCGGCGGCAGATTCTTGGCTTCCAGGTCCTCGAGGATGTCCTTCTCAGCGTCGCCCTCCCACTCGAAGCGCACGTTGTGCGTGGATGCGTGCTGCATAATGAGCTTGTCACGGGCCTCGTGGGTTGTGGACATGGCCGAGCGGGTGCCCGTGGGGTCGTAACGCAGCACCGCCGGGTTCTTGTTGCCAGGCGAGCCGCGCTTGGCGTCGGCCGGGATCTCCGCAGGCTTCTCCACAGGGATGGACGGGTGCATGCCCACCTCTGTCGGGTACGGGAAGCGGCGGATGTCGCGCGTGTAGTATTGAATGTTGTAGACGCTCTCCTTGGACGCAGTGGACGGCACGTACACGCCCTCCGCCTGCTTGTCGGGCGATGGATAGCGATACCCCTGGGACACAGCCGGCGACTGGTTCACTTGCTTGGTGCCCGTGGCCTCCGTGAACACCAGCATCTTCCGCAGCTGAGCAGCAGAACCATCGTAGCATTAGCCCTGTCTCCGTATGAACAGCCAATAGCAAGCACACACCTTGTCACGCAGCTCAGCTGGCAGCAGCTTCTGGTACTCGAACTTGACGAAAGGCTTCCACGCTTCCTTGCCGCTCATGGTGCTGAAGTCTCAAGTCTCCCCAACTGCAGCCTGCACCCTCGGAAATGCTCAACGAGAGGCCACCGACTTCGTCTCGAATCACTTGGTTTTAATATACTCTATTTTTTATGTAGTCCACACGTGTATGTATGTCGACCACTTCATTTGCACTTCACTTTGACACAATCAATTCCGCATGGCGCAGCGGCACTACGCCGAGGCGCTCGAGGCCACGGAGCGTGCGCAGAGCTTCGAGCGCGCGGGGAAGGCGGCGCAGGCCGTGCCGCTGTTCCAACAGGCGCTGCGCATCCTCAAGCGTCTGGAGGTAGTCGAGTCGGCGGCACAGCGCGCGCGGCTGCAGCCCACGATCGCCGAGCTCCAGACGCGCGTGGCGACGCTGCAGCAGTCGAGCGACTTTTTGCTGGCGAGAGCCATGGAGCAGCACGCGGCGGCCAGGGAATCCGAAAAATCAGACTCGGCGAAGTCTGATAGCGTCGTAGAAAAGTACATTGCAGCAGCCGAATCCTACATGCAGGCGCTCAACGCGCTGCCTTCGAGCGACATGACAGCCAAGGCAGCAGTCAAGGAGCAGCTCGAGTACGTTATTGACTACGTGTCGAAGCTCAAGAGGCAGAATCAGAGCCACGTCGTGGACGACAGAGATGTGGACGTCGCGGCACTGCAGTGGCCAGAGGCCCCAACGTTACAGCACAAGACGACGCACGTGACGCCGACGTGTGCGTCGGCTACAAAACCGATCAGACCAGTAGCAGAAGTGGAGGAGAAAGCAGGGGCTGCATACACCCTACAGGAGCTGGATGTACTGCGCAGATCATCACAGATCAACGGACATTTGTTTGTGCCTTGGCTGGACGATCTCGACGCCCAAGAGAAGTTTAGCTTGCCAGAACCTTTTGATGACCCGGACGGACACGTGTCATTGTCAGCTAAGCAGAAGAAGAAGGAAGCGACGTGGATGAGACCAAGTGATTACGCTGCCAAGTGTGGACATGCACCCGTGATGATTGCACAGGGAGGAGTGAACCCGTTGGTGGTGAAACAGGATATTGTCACAGACTGTTCGTTCGTAGCGTCGTTGTGTATTGCTGCAGCTTACGAGCAGAGGTTTCAGAAGCGGTTGATCACGAACATCATTTTTCCTGCAGATCCAAGAACAAAGCAGCCAGTGTATAACCCATTCGGAAAATACGTGGTGAAACTTTGGGCTAATGGTGTCCCTCGCAAAGTGGTTATTGATGACCTGCTACCAGTTAGTGCTGATTCGGGGCAGCTATTATCAAGCTGTACTACTCGCAAGAATGAACTTTGGGTGAGTCTCATCGAAAAGGCTTACTTGAAACTGAATGGAGGGTATGACTTTCCTGGTGGCAACTCTGGCATCGACTTGTTTGCACTCACAGGATGGATTCCAGAACGTGTTCCAGTGACTGAGCTCATTGACGCTCCGAACAAAGAAGGGCGGCTATGGGAACAACTCAAGAGTGCATTTCACTATGGAGACTGCATCATTACAATGTCCACAGGAGACATCTCCAAGCAGGAAGCCAAAGCAATTGGTCTCGTGCCCATGCACGTGTATGCTGTTCTCAATGTGTATGAGCTTACGAGATCTGAACATGACCTAGAGTCTTCTGGAGTCAACAAGAAAATCCGATTACTACAGGTGAAGAACCCGTGGCGTAAGATGAGCTGGAAGGGACCTTACTCACGGCACGACAAAGCACGATGGGAAAGTGCTGTTGGTGAGGAGCTGCGAGGGTACCAACGACAGTTCTACGCAACTGAGGAGACAGAAGCTGAGAGATCTGATGACCAGCAAGACGACGGGTTGTTTTGGATCGACTTTGAGTCAGTGAAGAAGTACTACGAAAGCTTGTACATGAACTGGAATCCAGAGCTCTTTCCTTACAAAGGTGTGTACCATGAACACTGGCCTGTTGAGCTTGGGCCTGCAAATGACTCTCTCACGCTTGGGTTTAACCCTCAATATTCGCTCACTTTCTGCAAAAACTCAGCATCCGAAGATGGAACGACTGCAACATCCGGATCATGCACCGTGTGGGTTCTACTTTCGAGGCATGTGAGTACGATCGAACGCGACACAGACTATACAAACCAACAGTTCCTCACGTTACACGTCTATCACGGTGCAGCAGGGAAGCGTGTGTTTTACAACCACTGCGCCGTGTCTCGGGGGACCTACAGTAACAATCCTCACACTCTCGTGAGTTTGGATTTGGACCTTTCGGATGATTCTGAGCCATCTTTTACGCTAGTGGCATCACAGTATGAGAAGTTTGCGGCTCTCGACTACACACTATCCATATTTTCGACACGGCCATTTACATGCGAACCAATTCCGCAGCTGGTAACGACACCACCGACTTCTATCGTGATACCAGGAGCCTGGGATATCGCCTGTGCTGGTGGTCGTCCGTTTTACTCGACATTCATGAACAACCCGCAGATCCATTTACAGTTACAGACGCAGTGTCGATCACTTTTCCTGTTTCTTGAGACAGAAGCCTTCTTTTCCAAAGATGCGAAGGATGCTAACTTCCCGATTAATTTGCGTGCAGTGTTGCATGCACGTGAACGTATATGTGAGTTGCATGGTGCAGAGACGACCACAGAGGACGAGGAGCAGTTAAAGGTATTAAGCTCTGGCGAGTATCGACCTGGATTTTGCTTTATTGAAGTAGATTCCGCTACCCTCGCTTCAAATTTGCACGACATCGTGCTAATCCCATCTACGTTTGAGCGAGCCATTATAGGCAAGTTCACACTGCGAGTTGTAAGTGATCCACCGGCGGGCGCGATCATTGCTTATCGTCAACTACCACCTGAAGGTCATGGTATGGAACTCACTCGGCTGCGTGGCAAATGGGACATACAGAGCAGTTCTGCGGCTGGGTGTTCGAATTATGGTTGCTATACTTTTAACCCAAAATATTTGGTGCACGTGACGCAAGAATGTGAAATGCTGGTGCGATTGCTAGTGCTGGGGGCAGAAGCAGACGGATCACCTGGTGAATCTCCTACAGAAGGTGCCGCCGTCGCTCCATCTATTAACGTGTCAGTGTTTGAGAGCACTTCAGAAGGCGATCTGCTATTATCCACAAATCCCAAACTGGCATTTGCGGGTGCCGCTTCATCGCATGGTGTGTATGTCAGTGGTGCCCCTAGTGGTGTGCTGGCGAAATCCTCACGACGATATCCACCAGGATGGTACATCGTTCTTCCATCCACGTTCGAACCTCAAGAATTGCACTATGAACTTCGTTTGTACACATCCGCTCATGTTGAAGTTCGCGCTCTTTAACAATACATGGGACAAGAAATTCAGGCTTCGCATAATCAGCGACTACTTGACTGAATGACAGAGCTAACGGTGGATCAAACGCGTCGGTAGTGAGCGAACAAACGGTGGCCAAGCATTAACTTGGCGCTCTCGTGTACAATAATGCATGAATTGATGTTGCCATCGCGACACAACCAAAGTCAAACGTGGCATAACGCATCTAGCATGGTGAAGGGTGCGATGAGGTTGCCGATTGAAAGCCGAGGTTAACGTGTTCTGCAGCTGCTCGTTTGGCGCGAATCAAGCAGAGTTCAAGATGAATCCGTTCTGTCGGACTAATAGGTTTGTTTGGAGTGACTATCGGGAGGCACGACAACTGCAACTGAACAAACCCGAGGAGAAGGCTGGCTTGCAAGTTGCAGGGAAACACATCATTTTCCAATTGTCAACTCGACCGATGAGTCACAGCTACGATTACTTGAATCTCTCATGCTTGGACACTCATCCTGCTTGTGATGATGATGAGCAGGACAATGTCAAGACAACCCAACAGGTGTTGGTATCTATGACATCAAGTCACAAGCGTCAACAGCGCTACCGCGAAAAACAGCGAAAATACGAAAATGACCTCGAGATTACTGTGAAGCGCCTTCGGATGAATGTGGATCAATTAATAGAGCTTCACTGTACCAAGAAGGCACACAATAACGACGAAAATTTGGCTCCATGCCAGTCGAACAACATGACGATGGCCGACGTTGTCATATTGATGCGTGAATGCATGGAGGCATTTGAATCTGGAGAGCAAGCTAACCAGACGATGTTTCTCGATTCAGTAATGCGAAGTGATGTCGAAAATGGCAACTATGTTGGACGCCACAGTATTCTCGAGCAATGGCAGCATTTTGCTCAATTTGCTATCGTGTTGGAGGAGTGTGTATTCACTGTGGACTTCTTGGAGAAAGATCTAGCGTTGGGGCACGTGAGCGCGATGCTTGTCCTTCAAAGAACACGTTGGAACTTGGCCACTATTTTTCCTTTTACACTCACCAGCGCACGCTTACGCAACAAATTTCTGCAATACCCAGTATTACGACTGCCAATGACTGTCTTCTTTCAGTTTGACGAGCAAGGCAAGGTCAGTCGCTACGACCCTACCATCGACTTCGTGCCTGCACTCTACCGGGTGCTTAATGATTACCAGGACGTGGTGAGCATGCTAAAATCGGCCAATATAAACGCGTCCGGTCAAATTCGTGGAAATCTACCACCGACTGAGACGAGTCGACCGGGAATCTGCTGTGACCATCAACAGCATTACCGCACCGTGTTGGAATTGAAGTCCCAACGCCCCAACAAGCTGTCGATAGCCTTTTTGCTGTCAAAAAGCCAAGAGGGGGATACTGAGCTGCAAAATAGCCAGGTGTGATGTTCGCGATTGGACGTAGTATTGTGCCCGGATGGTGAAGTAGACCTGACTCATTACCATCTTGAATATTGTAACAACAGCGAGCCGTGAAAATAATTGCTTCGGCCGTAATAATTCAATGCATGTGTCGCGGCCAACGCGTACGTAAAGCACAGTATCGACTGCTTTTGATCGCCCCATGGATTAAACGTCACGTTTCCATCACAACCCAACCGACTGTAGGCTCGGCAGCGCACTTGAGGTGTCAATTGTTTGGCAATACTACAATTGCCGTGGTATTAATCGTTGGGAACAGAGGTCATTGTAATGTCTGGATACAGGTTCTTTCAACGATTGCGAATGTTGGGGTTCGTTACTCGACCTCGCAATCGACAGACAAGCATAAGTGAGCCTCGTAGTCGTTCTGACCACGCTAATAACCGACACCGATGAAGGCGTGACAATTTGCGCTGCAAGCTTTTTATTCTATCTTTTCGACGCCCAATACCTCCTTGAGAATATCGTATGTCGTTAAGCTGATACCGGTAGATACAGGGCTCTGCACAACACACCAGCCCACCACAATTAGCAAATGCGTAGGTATAACTGCCACACCACTGTTGGTACTTACTCGCATCCAGTTTACAGACACACCCTTGAACAGGCCACGCCAGCCTTCTCGTGCAAGAATGATCCGCGCTGTGGCAATTACACCAGTATACTGCATTTTCACCTGAGATCCAGATACATAGCCGTCTGTCTGGATACGCCTCCTAATCGTATCCATTGGGTATGTGCCTAACAATAACAACCAAATCCGTAAGATTTTCTGTTGGTCACCTCTACTTCACAACAAAGCATACTTGTTTGTGCGATACATGCTGCGAAATATGAGCACACGAACTTGGTCAACGGATTCAGACTTGGCTCTGGTGCGCTTTCCCCGTGTTTTCGCTCCAGCCGCCGACGCTGAAGCTCAAGTGTCTACAGATACAAAATTGACGGCAAATACGTTAATTGCATATGGTAGATATCCAAAGCGCAAAGACTCGCACCCAAATCTTGAACCTCTCATTAAGCGAAAAGCCAATACCAGTGTATGGCAACGTTCCCAACAGCGACGGTACCAGTCCGCGTGAAAACGACCGTGCACCGTCTACCTTGTACATGGTAACCACAGCTTCGTAAATGCTGGTATAGCGATGCTTTCCCATCTGCACCATATATCTGGCCCTTACAATATCCAGCGGGTACGCCACGATCAATGACAGTCCTCCTGCCAATGATCCAGCCGTGACCAACTGTAGATTACTGAGTTTCGGCATCTCTGCACTACCTTCTCTCTCCGCTTTCCGAAAATTATACGCGTGAAATTTATGCCTGAAAAAGTCGAATCCTGAATGTTGCAACCCCGCGTAGGGAATCACTCTCAGAATATTCAGCATATTTCCGCGAAACAATGCGTGAAATCCGTCATGCACGTAAATATTCCTTGCCATCCTAGCAGCATTGCGAAAGTTGAATCGATGCTGTTCATTCACTTGAAACAAAATTTTCACTCGATCCAGCGGAGCTAACGCCGATTTGGCGACAATTCCAGCCATTCCTCCAGCAATAAACGACTTGGAGACTGTTAAAATGGACCCTTTCTTCTCAGCTGCATCAGCTGCATCTGCGTGACTCTGTTTCATCACTTGCGCCTCCATCTTGAGCGTATCATCCGGATGAATGCCGTATCCAGCAATTGACGCTTCATAGTCCTCAAACTTGAGTGGGTGTGCGTCACCTTCGTGCAACCTCCGTCTCTGAAGTAGCTGCAAGAGCTCCCTCGTGACCTCATTGGTTGATTCCTCCGCTTTTAGATCTAAAAATAGATTTTCACCTTCACTCATGCCCAAGTCCGCAATCTGTGTGGCCCACGACGTGTACACGGTCTGCACGGACTGCGGGTTCTGGGCCTTCCAGCGCATGACCCACTCGCAGAAGGCGGCAAAGTCCAGCCGCTCGTCCCGTCGCGCCATGTCTCGTCGCACACGGCGAATGGTGTCGGCGCTGGGGTCTAGTCGCGCGATTTCATCGGCCAAGACGCCCCGAGTGATGGTCCCTCGCTCGTCCGGCCGCAAGTCCGCGAAGAAGGCGCGCATGATGTCCAGCACTTCGGGCGTCAAGGCGAAGTCCGGGTTGTACGTCTTGAGCGCCTCGAGGGCGTGGGCCAGCCGTCGTTGTTTACGGGCGGCGTCGGAGTCCGCCATGCTGAGCGAAATGCGGACTGGAAGGACGAAACGGAGGAATGGAAGTGACAAATGCGGGGGTGAAGTAGCAATGTTTGTATGGGAAGGAGATACCTGGTTATGGTAGGTTTGGGGGCTAGTTGACAAAAGAAGGGGTAGCACTAGAAGTTTGTATGACGGAAATGATGGATATGCAACACATGGGCTTGAAGTTGTTCATCTCATCAAACATGAGCCAATGTCGGTGGTGCAGTCGACATCAATCGATCACAGCAGCAAGTAAAGCTAAATCCTCCGTGTTAACTGAAGTGAAACGTCAGTGCATCACCAAATAGTCCATTGCGCTGTGGTTGGTTGTGGACCAGGAGGATGAGTAACGCGAAGCGTAGTGCTAACTAGACCAATTTCATGCGTATCTCGACCTCGTTAGATCGCGAGATACTAGGATTTTCTGCCTGGTATCATATCAAAATGCATTGCTACCTTCGCGCAACAACTTCAACGTGCTAAGTTTGTGCACGTGAAACGACGCGAGCTAACATGGCTACATCGAGTTCCATACACTGCAGCTCGCGACTCACCAGAACGAAACGCGCACAAGCTGCTTACGATGGACGCTTGCATCGCTCGAGGAGGGATTTCCCACGTTTTATCCCAGGTACGAACACACAGCCAAGTCAAGTGCAAGGGGAGACTCCACACTCACGCTTTTTCCTCTCAAACAGGCTCGAGCATCGCTGAAAAATCCTTCGCGTCCGTATACGCCACAAGCTTCAAATCGCCCACTTTTCCACGGTGATGACTACCGTCCTGGATCGCGTCCCAGTTCGTCCTACACTGCAGTGGAGCTGAAGCAAATGGCTCAGCAGCAGAAGCTATCGCCGTCAATGCCTGTACCCACGATGCTTCCACCGAGACCAAACAAGCTCAAAACGAGGCCCCTAGTGACACCGCAGCCTAATGAAATGACGACATTGCTCAAATCATCATCCTCAGGCAGTCTCAAGTTGGTACATGCTCCAATTTTATCTGATGACGATGAGTCCGAAGACGAGCTATCAACATCAGACGTGAGCAACAATGACATCCAAGCGACAGCGGAGACGCAATTCGATCCGGAGGCATCTTTGAGCCTCCCTTCAAATGTGAGACTTTATATCGAGAAATTGCGTCCTTGCTCTAACCTTATGTGATTATCATGATTTTAGGATGAGTTGTTGCAGTCCTACCGCGGCATTGAGCGCTCCATTGATGATTTACTTGACCAAGAAGACTCACCAAACTTTACCACTAAAGTGAACAACTTACGTGAATTGGTGGACAACTTTGTGGACGTAAGCTCGTTTCTACAAGAACACCAAACCAAAGGAGACCTTGAAGCCGCCAAGCTTCGCGTTCAGTTGTTTGACAAGATTTCCAACATTCTACTCGACAATTGGTCTATGAATGCGGCTTGTGTACTGGAGCTAGCTCCTTCTCTTTTGACTCTTTATGGCTCTGTTAGTGAAGATCGTGACCCACAAATGATCAAACTGGGGAAGACGCTGTTCGTTCTCAGCAAAGATAGCTCCAATGACAATTACTTCTGCAACGTGCGCTATGTGGAAGCCATTCTCCACGCTATCGCTGATACAAGTGATAAAGTTTCCGGACATCAGGATGATCAACGCTCGCAGGACAATGATGATGTCATTATAATCTCAGATGAACAGCAGACGATCCCCATAAAGACATTGATATACGCAACAGGAACTCTGAAGAATATCTCGAATGCAGAAGACAAGATGGCACGCCTGTTAGCTACCAACCGCGCGATCGCAATTCTAAGTAAAACAATGCTGTGGCGTACTGAAGATCCAGGAAACAACAAGGAAATCGCGCAGTTATTGATCCAAACTACTGGCATCCTGCGCAATTTGTCCGTCGCAAAAACCAACCACAAACAATTTATCGAGGCTCACATTCCGCTGCGTTTGTGTGGAATGATCCCTGCGTTCATTGTACATCAAGAGTTGATGGTAAATATCTCGCGCATTTTGAGTAAGCTCACCTTGCACGAACGACCACGGGCACAGATCAACCAGCGCACTACGAATGTGCAGAACCTCGTGACCCTCATTGATCGCCGTCAAAATTCGTGGCTTTCCCTTGTGGACCAACAGCGATCGGACATGCGATTTCAGGACTTGCTTTTTGTTCGCGTGTTCTTCGTATTGGGAAATTTGTGCGCGGGCAATGATCAGAATCGACGTCTAATTGCTATGCACTTTTGTAGTACTTCGTTAATGATGGAAATCTTGCAATTTTATGCCTCTCGCTACTCAAATGCTCGGAACTCCGAGAACGAGAAAGAAGACAATCACCGTACTATGGAGGCAGAACAACCGATAGAAGTCTTGGTCAAGCTCGTTCGTGTGGTGGCAAACCTAGCGATTAACGCAGATGTTGGTGCTCAGCTGAATGGAAACAAAGGCTTAACCCCTTTGTTGGAAATTCTAGAAGTTGCTCAACACACAGGAGATGAGGAACTCATGCTGAACGCCGTGAGTTGTATTACCAACGTGTCATATTATAGCACAGCATTGACTAGTGGATCGAAGAGTACAAAAAGCTCAGTCCCAAGCAGTGACTACTGCTTCATTGAGAGCAACCGCATCGTCATCACGCAACTTCTCTCACGAATTCTTTTGGACACAAATGAAGAAGCTGTGGTGGAAGCCGCGAGAGCTTTTGGTAATTTGTCGCGATTGAAAGACGTGCTGGGGTATATGGGTGACCTCAAAGTCCTAGACTGTCTCGTTGTACTGCTGGATCATAGCAATCGCGAAGTCGTTTACACAGTCTGCGGTGTATTGATGAACGCAGCTCTTGACCACAGCACACGGCAAGCGTTGCTTTCAGTGCGACCCATAGTTGACAATGACAGAGTAGATGTTCGCAGTCTGCTGATTGGAATCGTCGAGTGTGCTGTAGACGACTCGGAAATGGCACTTATCGCCAGTAAAGCACTTTACAACCTGCTGTTGTCCAATGAGCCCACGCCAAGCAGCGGTAACGACGGAGTTAGCTTTACACCCCACGCGATGAATCTTCGTCGGACTATTGACGAAGTACTGGGAACCATCAATAATCCGATTACTGAAAACAGCAAAGAGGGGAGTCAATCAAACGAAGACGAGGACGAGGAATCGTATAGTAGTCGTCAAGAGCTTCGGTTGGTGCTTTCGCAGCTACGAAGGAGTGTCAATTCGATCATAGATGCAATGTAATACATTTCACTGCACATTCAGTAATTGATCTAACAACTTCTACTAGACCGCATTTGGCGTTGAACATTAAAATCGCATTGGGTTCTAAGATCAAAATAAAACATCAATGCGTTGAGTAATTGCACGACGGACAAATACATGGAATTGTCTACTCGATGAAGGTCCAGCCAGTTGATCAAGCGCAGCAGATACATACAAACAAACTTGCTACACTGTACCGATGGATAGCAAATTGGTGGCATCGAGGTCAGATTGGACACCGAAGTGAGTATTCTGTCGAGCGGCTACTGGCATTTCGAGATTACTACAAACGCACCTCATTCGCTCGTGTCGTTGCTGTTTGCATTCTAACTCCATTTCCTGCAATAACTGTGGCCCTCTTAATTGACTGCACTCCTCTGAGATCACCATCCGAAGGTTGGCAAGCAAACTAGGCATTCTGGATTCGATGGTTCTTAGCTTTAGTTGCCGTCTCAGTAGGTGCTACCGCACAAATTCGAGAAGTAATCTTGCCCGAGGCCATCTCAAACGCTGAAGCAGTAGTAATTTCACTAGGAACTGCTATCACTGATCTATCAGTAGCATTATCTCTTGCAGTCACGTGGCGCTTTCCGATCCCGTTTGGCTATATACTCATGGTCGGTCCGTATGTGTTGATCCTCTTGGGTTTTACACTTATGGTAATTGGACGGCGTTTACTTACCGAGTCATCCGTCCTTCGTCAGCAGATCAAGTCTCAAGTAGCGATCATTGTTGCTCAGGGAGCTGTGGCAATGGTGTATCCGTTCTTCACCGCAGTTTTCACTCAGCTTTCAGGGCCCCAACAAACTCTCTTTGTTATCGTGACACCACTGTTCAAGCATATCACCAAACATATCATTGCAAACGCAGCTCAGGGACTACATGAATATGTAGGTCCAATTGTGGTTTTCTCAGTAGATGTCTTCAGCGTCTTTTACGTGGCAAGTTGCATGCAAATCTCTAAAACGATGATCACAACGCTATTCATCATTGCTTCTGACAGTTTTCATGTGGTCGTTGCCCTTCGGATCATTTTCCGTCAAGCAAACGTCTTTGAGTCAAGTCGCGAAGAGAGATCATCAAGTACAATGAACTACCTTGATGACTTGCCTGAAATGCTACAACATTTTTTTGTGGATCCAATGGCAGCATCTCATGGCTACCGATTTCGAGTATCAGCTCCATTTCCCTTGCCGCTATCAATTGAAAGCAGTTCTTTCATGAGTATAATTGCTAGAAACAGGGAGACGAGTGCAGGGCCTGGGGTTCAATTGACCGAAGTAAAGTCATTCAGAAAGAAAATTGGGATGTCGAAGCAACATCATCTGTCCCAGTCCAGCAAAACTTCCACACTACATTCCGGAGTTCAAGGAAAAAAGAGTCCACGAAAAGGTTCTGCGCCACGAAGACTTCTCACACTCATGCACTCTGATGCAGCAACATCAGCCAATCAGTTGCGTTCTGCTTTACTGGAAGAAGCTACGAATTCTACCGCACCAAACATGATAATATTAATCACATCTTGCTGTAATTTCTCGGGAGTTGAGGACGCAGTTTAAGGGTAATATGAGGCTACAGGCAAGTGAAACAGGATCGGCAGGTAAATCGCGTACAACATTGGCAAAGCGCACTCAATATACTCGGTCATCAAAACATACTCGGAATGGAAAAGAGCCTGAAGTGCATCCTAAACGGCTAGGCCCGATATAAGGCTCTACATAAGCC
>PCFV01000617.1:0-19358 GCA_002812785.1 Phytophthora litchii | reverse complement strand
ATTGGTGGAATATTTCATTGAAAACCACGTTGAGCATTTCTTATTCTCAAACCAAAACAACCGATACGATAGGGACAGGTTTTATTGTTTTACAGCTTCACTACTGGGATATGTGTTCATGGTGGGTTTCATTCATATATTGTGATAATACTCGGGACTCCCCCAGCCGGCGAAGTCAAGAATTACAGTACTACACAGTAGCGGCAATGTATTATAGAATACACTCTCAAATTTGCATCACATTGCTCAAGTAACTTGAGTTAAGTTACCGCGATCACCACTAATCAAAAGTCACGTCCACGCATTTCTTGTTGAGTCTCCTGAATCGGAGTAACGCGTTATCTAAACAAGGCCCAAAGCAATGACAACGACGACCACCACCAAGGACATCGAGTCCGTGTTCTCTTCTGACAGCGCCTGCAGTATTGAGTTCCCTGTATGATGCGTAACCTTGCAGCACTGTCCTTCATAGCTAAGCTTAAGTTTAATGCTTACATGCGCAACACTCAAACGAAAGAGATCGCTTTATTACCTCCTTACACTAAACTAAAGCGCACAGCTCGGCGAAAGCGAACAGCTAACCTTCTCTTTCTTCTGTCAAGGCAGTAACCACTCAGCGGCGAAAGATTGACGGCTGTATCGTGCTGACAGTAGCTTGGGACGCGATGAATTGCGTCTTGTGCGCTTCCTTCTTTGCTGCGGTCGCCACCGTCGATAACCCGTCGTCGCCCTGGTTGGAAGGTGATGCCGTTCCACCCACCTTCAAAGCGAATTTGATGTTCTTGACGTTCTTGGCGCTCTCGTTGGAGGTGACCGTTTGCTCGGTGGGTAGCGCTGGCTTGGTAGCAGGACTCCTGCCATGAGTGGTAGGGAGTAGCTTGGTGATATCCATGGTGGCTCGTGTGCAGATTGGAGGAAATTGCAAAGTGAGAAGCGAGAAGAAGTAGAGGCGAGCAGACACACACTGCGCAACCTACAAACGAAGAGCTATTCTTTCGCGTTGTGAATTGCTGCAAGGTACTGCTATTTCGTGTTGTGAATTGCTGCAAGGTAGTCGTTATGGACCAGCAGTCATCTTGGACTGTAAATGAGATCGCGACAGTGGTGAAGTACGACGAGACCCTATCTGTACAAGAAGAAGCAAATACACTCATTCCCTAGATGTAACAACGTCCAGGTTCTCCGATCAGTAGTGTGCATCCAGCTGAGTGTACTAAATTATTGAGGCTTACATACTCGGACCGTCCACATAGTTGATGAGCCTGAGTCAGCAAGGTATCTTTGACTTCGGCAAAAGCAGCATAATTTATGCTGCTCGATGCTGCATACGACTTTATCCTGTGGAAATATTACAGTGCGCAGAAACTGAGCTCACGAAGATGACCCACACGGATACTTCTGTGCGAATTCCCTGAGGTGACATGCTTGACTGGTCTCTAGCGCTCCTGGCACAAGTCGAGGCTTCATATGACTCAGTACCACCCTTCGTACCACAGGAGAGAATGCTGGCGGCATCGAAGAGTGATTGTGCTCGCCTGCAGCTCGTTCAGTAGCAAATTTGCCTTCAACCACCACCACCACAACACCATCAACCACAATAACAGCATCATGACACCCTCCATGATGGCCAGTCGCAATGCACTCCCTCTCAGCAACCCAACTACGCTCATCTACATCCGTGAAAAAACTGCTACTGCTACCAGCTCCACAACGACCAACATGACCTCTTCTTCGACTCCCCGCGACTCGACAACCACAAAACTCGCACGAAAGATGAAGAAGTTGTTTCCGAGCAAGGAGCGAAGGCAATACACGACAGAGGCACCAGCGAAGAAGAGCGTGCTCTATCGGCAGTTTGTCGGGGCTCGAGCGTTCGTGAGCATGGGACTTCGTCGATAGACTGTCATCTGTTAGGTAAATAGCGATCACAGTATTTTCAGAGCCGATAAGGTGAATATAAGTTTTGTAGCTTAGTTGTCATCATCCTTCGTAAAGTGACGAGAAGAGACCTCAATTTTTAAAAGACAAATATATGTGTCATCGCAACAGAGGATAATAAGACAATGTTGGTGGAACACAGGTAAGCTACGCTTATGTATTGTTTACCGAGCTTCTCTTGGCTCAGCAATACTGGTCCGTAGCACACACTGGAAGCGTCAAATGTGGTGCTGCGGTCTGCAGTGAAGGAGGACCATCATTCGTGACCTTCAACGTTTTTGCTCGACGCGCTCCATCTCAATGACTCCGCATAAACAGAGCGAGGGCGTGTAATACGGTATACACAGCATAAATGGTGAACGTACTCAACACTGTTGTCAGACAAGCCACAAATACATGTAACCCGGCCACACCTAGTCTGGCCAAGTCTCGCAAACAACCGTAGAACCACCAAATCCACTTTTGTATCTAGACTCCAGTAGAGCAGAGCGAGCGCACTTCACGTCATCGCAGAGTGTTCACGCACTGTGGTCTGTCGTAGCCTACGACTCGTAGGTGCTTATCTATGAGCTCACCGCTGCACTTGGTCGATGGCTGGCCTCGAAGAGGTGCATTCGTGCGACCGGCGACATGGATTCTCCGCCACTACAACTTCAGTTCCCTTCGTTCGATCACTTCATCTTTCGCATTTGTGCAGCACCAGCGAATGATGGTATGGCTCACCGACACTGCGAGCAAGTCTCTCACTTTGCAATTCGACCACAGCAACAAACCACCACACAACCACCACAAGTACCCAAACGATGAACGCGCACACCCGCTTCGCTCTCCCGATGAACACGCAAGGAAACCTCAAGTACCTGCACGACAAGACCCATGCTACCACTGACAAGAAGACAGTCAACCAGGCTCCTGAAGTCACCACTTCGAAGCCACGTCTAGACTCGTCGACCTCCAAGTTCACTCAGAAGATGAAAATGCTATTCCCTAGCAAGATAAAGATCAGACGTCGAGGGAGGAGGACGAGGCCTCAGTGAATGAGCGGAAGCGCTCGACCATGGCTCAGCTCGTTGGTTCGCACGCGACGGTGCAGATGGGTCGCCGCTAGATCGAAGTTGAGATGGTCACTTTCCCTAGAGACTTCGCTTCATTCATTATTTCATTATTAACGATGTAGCAATGGAACACTAGTAGTATCTTGAATGAGTGCTCGATAGGAAGGCACTAGCTAATGATTCACATTTTTACATTTGGGGGGTATTTCCCTATCCTGTGGATAGTGTGTTCGTATCCCCCGAGGCGCTATAAAGTTGTAAATGGATGCATTGGTGGAATATTTCATTGAAAACCAAGTAGTGATTTGGGAAAATGGCATGTTGAATGGTCAAGATGGTAGAAGGTAATACAGCCAAGAACTTGAGAGAAACGTGACGCTTATCAACTGGAAGCACCAACTAGATGTTAGACGTCTACTTAGATATGAACTAGCATGATTCAAACCTTTTGTTTAATTACCTATCCTTTCAATCCCTTGGCAAGTTGTTGAAAAACGTTAACGCACTAACCTGCAGTTAGCAGTGGCCGCTGTTCTCCTTGTCGCTGTGCCTCTAATTCTGCTACGTCGAGTTGAGAAGCGTGGCAGCGTATTGGTACTCCAAAGCATCGACCGTCCCACATGACCTCTAGCTCTCCGTTAATCCGAGCAAGCCCCAGCACAGTGATCAACATTGCTGGAACAATGTACATAAGAGCCGGTTGACCGGCGACAACATTTCGAAGAACGATGGTCATCACATTTGCGAGCATCAAACCGAAAGCATACGCGCAAGTAGATGCGCAAAAGTATCCATGCGATAGCGGTTGGCCGCAGCAGTAGTCATACCGAATGCAAAACGCGACAAGTAGACCGGGGATAATGATATCTCCTAGACCCAGTAGTGCCTCACCTCCATACACTGAGAATGTCAGTGGAACAACCAATACCATGGGAGTAGGTTGCAAAGTGGCCTCATTCCCGTCGGTTGCTCCACTTCCTAAGCGCGAGCTTCCACCACCCGACGCCACATCTACCATAACGTTGGAACTGAAAATCAGTGGTGATATGTAGACGAAAAATACGTCGTATACAAATGCTGCAGTCAGCAAACTCGTGGCCACTCGTAGGCTTGGCAATCGCACGACATCGATGAATACGATACAGACTGTAATGGCCATGAAGTCTTGAATAGGCCAAACCCACGGATCGGCACGGGCGAGAAACCAGCATAATGCCAATGCCGGCGCAGTCAGCGTTACGAGTAACAGCAAAAGGGCTTGTGCGCTGCTGCTGCCCGGAGACGCCAAGCGCGCCACAAGAGGAAGTGTGAATACGTGCGAAAGTGCTGCACTAGCACCGATTGCGAACAACACGCTGAGCATGAGAGCCATATGCACGTAGTATAGCAATATCAGCAAGCACGACGCGCCAACCAAAAAATAAATAGCATGCTTACTACTGAGTTCCAGTCTGTCATCATCCATATTCACATATTCATTTGCTCCTGAGGTTGACTCCACTGTCGTTGAAATTGAACTACTGGATAGACTACGATCAAGTCTTCCAACCAATATCCGTGCCACTTTTTCGTACGAAACTTCCCGCTCTTCATTGCAGGAATAATAAGCCGCACTTATAATCGTCAGCACTCCAAGCATCCAAGTCAGTGCCATCGACGCATTCCACGGTGATTCTTCTGTGTTGAATGCCCAGACCATCACATCTGAATCTCCAATAATACTGGCCACATCATCGATTCGATTACCATCCTGGAAAGCAACAAGTAACACTGGGATTCCCGTTTTGACATTCGCCAGTGCGTTCACATCCTTTCTCGGCTGCATTTGCAGCCAATTGCTCGTAAAACAACACGCTTGGAACTGGCTCGTTGACAAGTCCGCTGTCTTCCCTGTCAATACACACGTGCTCGTCACACATGACGGTTTAGACGAGCACGTCCAGGCCGAGTACGGATCCATCAGTTCTGGAAACATGGAGCTGTTCGTCGTCACCGTCTCTTCTCCAAGAGCACAGTCATAATATGCGCCATTGCGTACTTCCAAGCTCGTAGCAGCAAATGCCCCCGCAATAGAGTCCCGTACAATAACCAGTGATGCATCCGCTTTCTCTGCAGCGATTGCCTGTTGCTCCACAGTACACGTGACACTACGAGTCAGCAATAGTGCCGCTTGTTTGGGTAACGCAATCATTTCTTCATCTACAGGTCTCACAGCACTACAATCTATCGTCATCTGAGCCTGCACGAGTCTCCGCGACTGATCCGGTGTCGCTGCATGCTCGTTCACAACCAATTGTCCAGTATTACGAGAGTAAGAAGAAGAAGGCCAAGATACACGCGGAAGAGCAGCCCCGAACGCAGCCGTTGACACCTGGAACTGCAGCGATGTCGTCGGCGACAGCGTACGCAGTTGCAACATATCCATACATTGCACACTATCACCCCAGCTCAGCAACAGCAACAGCAGTGCTACCACCCGCGCCATCGTTCGTCTACAGGTCCAGAACCCTCTAATCTGAGCTATAACCGACCTTTGGCACCGGAAGACGATTTATAGCCAATCATATCGTAGTGGAAGTTTCGAGTGGTATATCCGGATACATCGTCCATTATCCGGACGCACGTTGGGTTCTCCACCGTAATTTGACGTGTTGAAGTGTACGTCAACAAGATCTTGGCGACATTCACTCTCGATTCCGCACTCTACGACGCAGATGCAGGTCTCATCAGGTCGCTCGATGCCCGCGCTGCGTCGCGCCTTCTCGTCTCTAGGCGGCTACGTGCAGGACACGATCATCCCGACCTACCACTTCCAGAAGAGTCTCACGCGTCTGCCAATCCCCAAGCTTGAGGACTCGTTGACGCGGTATCTGACGGCTGTGGAGCCCGTAGTGACCTCGGATCAACTCGCGGAGACGCGTCGCGCCGTCGCGGACTTTCAGAGCGGCGTAGGACCTGAACTACACCGTGCACTGGTGGCCCGAGACGCGGAGAACAAGCACACGTCGTATATCAACCAATGGTGGCTCGAGATGTACCTGACGGACCGTCAGCCGCTGCCTATCAACTACAACCCGCAGATCAAGCTCAAGATGGACCCTGTACCTGCCAAGAATGCGCAGAGTCAACGTGCTGCATCGCTGATTGCGTCAACTGTCCGAGTGCATCGTACGCTACGAGACAAGAAGCTGGAGCCCGATATCTTCCATACGAAGCCTGATACCACCAAGACTAGTGCTTTTCAGTATTTCTGCAAGTTCTTGCCGGAAAGTGTGAGCTTTTATGGAGCTGCAGCTCTTGGTGCATATCCGCTGGATATGTCGCAGTATAAGAACTTGTTTTCCAGTACGAGATTGCCCAAGTTGGGACAGGATAAGCTCAAGGTGGCGCCAGGGTCCAAGCATGTCGTGGTGCAGAGAGGAACCAAGTTTTACACTTTCGACGTACTCACTGCAGATGGCGGAGCGGTGTCTGATGAACAGATTCTTGCCAATGTTGAGGCTATATTAGCAGAACCATTGACGAAGAGCACGCCGGATGACCCTGGAATGGGACTGATGACCACTATGAACCGTGATGCTTGGGCTAATGCACGCCAGAAGCTGGAAGCGAGTGGAGGGGTCAACAAAGCGACCCTGGAGCAGATTGACAGCGCGTTGTTTGTCGTGTGTGTGGAGCACGAGTCCCCTGCAACGCCAGAGGAAGTAAGCAGCACGTTCTTGATGGGCGATGGTACCAACCACTGGTTCGATAAGAGCTTCCAGCTCATTGTCGCTGCTAATGGCACAGCGTCGGTGAACTTTGAACACGCTTGGGGTGATGGTGTAGCTGTGCTACGCTACCTTAATGAGCTGTACAGTGACAGCATTAAGTACCCGGTGTTGAAGGCTAACAGCCAAACGAAGCCCAAAGAGCTTACGTGGGATATTAACGGCGAGACCAAGAACTTGTTGAACGAAGCGAAGAAGACGTACGACAAGTGGTCGTCTACTTTGTTGGTTGCATGCGCGGAGAGTCCAGTGACTCGCGCTGTTGGTAAGCAGTACAACATCGGAACCGATGGGCTCATGCAAATGACCATCCAGCTGGCGCACTTTAAGCTGCACCAGAAGTTTGTGGCCACCTATGAGAGCGCCAGCACGGCGGCGTTTAAACACGGACGTACCGAGACTGTTCGTAGTTGCACGAACGAAGCCGTGAATTTTGTACGCACCATGACGAATGCGTCGGCATCTAACGCCGAGAAGGTCGCCGCGTTGCGCACAGCTGTGACGAAGCACAGCGAGCTGACCAAAAACGGCGTCATGGGACAAGGTTTTGACCGCCACCTTTTCGCGTTGCGTGCCATGGCTGAGCTACAGGGCATCGATGTGCCGGAGTTTTACACGCTGCCAGCCCATCAAATTATGAGCAAGATTATCTTGTCAACCAGTACTCTATCTAGCCCTGCGCTTGAAGGTGGCAGCTTCGGTCCTGTAAACGAGGACTGCTACGGCATCGGGTATGGTATTGAGAAAGAGGGGTCAGCCTTCCAGCTCTCCAGCTACCGCAAGGACCTTCCTCAACTGAAGGAGCTCCTGGTGGAAAGTATCGTTGAGCTCGAGCGTCTGCTGGCTGACACGACCCCAAAGAAGTGATGGAAGCGGTAAGAAAACAAGCAATATCGGATGAACAGGAGAAATTGCTGTGGGTGCTAACTACAATTGGAGGTGCGGGAAGAGTTTTACAGTGTATTGAATTGAAAGCACAGTGTACAAGTTATCGTGTACAAGTATGCTGGTCTTGCGCCATGATAACTTCCTTCCATCACCGTCTTCGTGGTTGTTTTGGACTTCTCGGACGCCCTGAGTTAGAAGCGCTCGTGGGACGGTCTCCACCACCTGGCCGCTTGGCTCCTGTCACTGCGCTAGCGTTAGGTGCTGCAGATCCTCCTGCACGACCGGAACTGCGGTCTCTCCAACCAGAACCACCTTGCGCATTTCCTCCAGCTGGTTGTCCTCTGTTCCTAGTGTCTCGTGCGTTATTGCCATCTCCTGCATTGCTGCGATCACTACGTCGTTGGGGCTGTTGCTGCGCGTCTCGTGAATTGTGGTGGCTGCGACTGCGCGAAGGTCCGTCACGTCCGCGATGGTCGTTGTGATGCTGCGACGAACGACTAGCCGAACCGTCTCGGTGTGGGCTACCTGCTCCTCCTTCAGCCTTGCCATCAGCTCCAGGTGCCGCGTCTTTTTTGTTTTTCCACGGCAGACTTTCTTCCGCTACAGGCTCTACAGTCTGTGTGCGGAAGGAGACAGGTTCCTTACCAGGCTCGTCGAAGGCCCAGTCACGAGGTTCAGGCTCCTGTCCAAAAGTACAACGGAACATTGTTCAGATTAATTTTTCTACAAGCTGTATTGCCTCAGCAACAAGGATAACACGTACAATTTCCTTAAAGTACTCGTGCTCGAGCGCTCCCTTCGCCGTAATCCGTGTCTCAGGGTCTATAAAGAAACATATAAAGTTAATTACGAACATTACACAAAGATAATACATAAACCTACCATATTCCAGCAACCTCGAGAGCAGATCAAGCAATGCTGCCCCAGCACGTCCAGGACCAACCTTGACAGCGTTCTTCAGCTCCGACTGCGTGGGGTACTTGCGTTCACGTCCCATTTGCACAACGTGACTATATTCCGGCAGATTCTCCAACCCCTCCCACGTCTGTGGTGTCGGCATTCCCAACACTTTAAAGATCTTATCCAGCTGATCCTTCTGGAATGGAGCATTCGATCCCTCTACTTCCTTACCGCAAAACAACTCACGGGTATTGATCAACTCAGCAAAAATACATCCGACAGCCCATAGATCCACCGCCTTGGTGTAATGCTTTGCACCCAACAGCAACTCTGGTGCACGATACCATAGTGTCACAACCACTCGCTCCACATCTGATAACGCTTTGATCGGCTCCTTGTAGATCCGTGCCAGACCCAAATCTAGCAATAAAAAAGACCGTATCAGTATGACACTCAAAGTCTCCATACAATCTACTTACCTGCTAGCTTCACTTGTCCTCTCTTGCGTCCGTGACCCACCACTAAAATATTCTGCGGCTTCATATCTCGATGCATCACCCACGCGTCATGCATATAGTCCACACCTTTAAGGATCTGATACATCAGTGACTTACGGGTATATTCACCCAGTGGCTTCTGCTTGCTCTGGACGATAATATCGTGCAGATCATGGTCTCCATACTCGAACACAAGTGCCAACGTTTTCTCCCGCGGGTCCACATGTACATCATGTAAGTGGACTACATTATCGTGGTGTAGTTCACGCAGCAGTTTGATTTCTCGGACGGTAGCGCTAGACAGCACCACGTCGTTCTTGCCTTCTTTATGGGACTTGACCAACTTGATAGCGAACGTCATGGGCTCTTCATCCTCGGCGTTCGAGCCCCCACTTGACGGACGTGGTAACAAAGCTGCCGAATACGCCTCTGCCTTGAACACCATACCATAGGTACCTTCACCGATCTTGCCTAGGATGCGGTACTTGTCCGTCAAAGTCTCCGGTCGACGCAATCCCGACCGCCGCATTAGTGATGGAATGTCGAGTACTGTAATGTGCCACACACTGTATTGATGTGATCGACATAACAATATGTACACCACATCACGTTGAACCCAGCATAAACACGGACTAGATGGTGTAACGTACATACAACATGGTGTACGTACAACGTAGTGTACATTCAGTGTGTCCATTGCTACATAAGACACCAGCATGAAGTACCTCGAAGAACCCCAGTTATCGTGGCTCAACTCGGTCCTCGGTAGCTACGAGATCGGCGACCGCGTCCTGAACGGCAAGCTGGAGACGTATTCATGCAAGAAAGCAGGCAGTGACAAGCGTCTGGCCAAGAGTCTCGAGCTCTACTACCAACAGGAGATTGAGGCGGCTGCAGACCTGCTGGGCTCGTCCCCCCTCGGACCTATCGCCGCGCCCGCCACGCGGAAGCTGCTGATCAACCTCATCTCCACGATGAACGCTAGCTTCCCCGACTACGACTTCAGTGCCGTCAAGCCCGAGCAATTCCGTAAGGAACCGGACTTCCGGATAGCGCTCCAACGCATTAACCACGACCTGGCTGAACTACTGGAAGCAGAAGGCAATGGCTTCGTGGAGAAGATGTGGGAGGCCATTGCAGAGGCCATTAAACTCGACGAATGTGACGTGTACAGCTATATTCCAGACATGGACTCGGACCCGTTTTCGGACGGGAATTTGTACGTATTTAGTATTTATGGAATTCGTGGTTGTATGGTATTTATGGATACTGTACTGTACGCACAGGTGGTCGTTCAATTATTTCTTCTACAACAAGGTGCAGAAGAAAGTGCTGTACTTCACGTGTCTGTGCAAGGGGTGAGCTACAGAGTGGCTGTGGAGAGAGGATACTGTGCTGACTGTGGATTGTGTACGTACAGGTTGACGTACGACAGTAATTTGGACGACGAGACGATGGACGAACCTGCAGCCATGGATGACGACGGAGAAGATGCAATGGAAGACTACTTTGGAATGTCTCCGGACTGGTACGACGAGTTTTGAAGAGCTGCTATGGACAGAGACTGATTTTGTGTGTTGCAGGGAGGACGGTTCGTAAGCAGCTCGCACACTGAACATCCACGGACTGTGTAGCACCATCGCGCCCACATTTCTTCTCACTGCAGCGCGCCATTTCTGCAGGAATGGAGGCTTGAGGCGACTATGTCGAGTCAAGTTCCTTTCCGTCCTCCAATCTTGTCGTGCGGTATCGCTTTCTCTCTCTTTCGGAGCAGCGAATGCAGCCACGTTCGCCGCAAGGCGTAACAAGCAGTCGGAGGGAGCGACGCGGTCGTGCTCCGTATCTGCTGCTGCGCTTCAATGCTCAACTGTATTATTGGTTAATGTATGCTTCTCTTTGCGCTGCATATTCGCGTCGTAGTTGCATTTTCCTGGCGTGGTAGCGAGAACTGCTGCGTTCAGCGATATGGCAGAGGTTCGCGGATTGATAAGGTATTCGACACTCCCGCTAAGCCGCCTACCACTTCGTCGCGTTTTACTACCTGGAATTTTCGTGCAGAGGTGCTCGCTGCACTTGGTTTCGAAGCTGCGCTAGCTACAGGTACTTTGGAGAATGCTACAAGTGTTGGTGGCTGGGAACCGGACCCGACGGTCACTTGGGCTCGGAGTGACGATGCGCGCGGAGCAAATGACGAGCTGGGACGCTTGGGTGTTGTCGTTCGATCTGGTGGCGAGGGTGCTGCACCAAAACTATTTGATCCTAAAGACGCGCGAGGTGATGCTGATTGAGTCCGTCGAGGAGTTGAAGGAAGTCGAAAATCTCTACGAAGGGTTTGTTCCCCGAGCGGCGTCCTTGGTGTTTGAAGGTCGTCAACGCGGGGCAGTCCGTCTCGAAGCTGGATGGATATTGTTGACTCGTACTGCCGCAATTGTGTAAGTTCTTCTGTAATCGCAGCTTTCTCGCGAATTTCCCGTGTAACCTGCTGCTGTAGACGACGGATCTCGTTCTGATAGTGCCGTGTTGAGTTCAAATATTGAGTTTCCAACCGTTGACGATCCTGTTTACTCGCTTCGACGATGGTAGTTGATGCAGTTTTTGGACGAATAGTGTTGGTATCCGCGGCGCTCTCTGTATCACGTGTATTATCAAATGTTGGGCGTGGACTGGGGGAAATCACTGGGCTTGCCTGTGTATTGTGTGAAATCACTGGAAGATCATCTTCTCCAGCATCTGCCACCAATGTAGTCCGAGTGTGGCTGGCTGACAGGGCACGGATTTTAGCTTCTCGCTTCCTCTGTGCTGCAGCTTCCATCTGCTTCTGGGCTGTCGTCCATTTTACCTGGAAGTACGTCTTCTCTTCAGACAGCTTACTAACGTTACCCTCGAGCTGTTTAATGTAAGCCTGCAGTTGTTCAACCTCATTGCGCTGAAGATCTTGGGCCGTGGCAAATCGTTGTGTGAGAAGAAGTTCGCGTTCACGGGCAGAATTTTGAGTTTGCTGTTGCATATCGCCGAGTGCCTGGACTTTCAAGAGCGCTTGCTTCATAGCTGCGTTCTCGCTCTTTATCCTCACGATCTCTTGTTGTCCGCGAAGCAAATGGGACACAGAAGCTTTTGCTGTTGAAGGAAGAGATCCGGTGTAGTCCACAAGCTGATCGACGAACTGCGTATGTGCACCTTGTATCACACTTTGCAGTTCACGCTGCATGGTTGTGCGGTATTCAGCAAACTTCTGCTGCCTGTTGAGCAGTTCGGCGTGCATCGCACGCAGTTTCTCATCGTATTCAGCATTGATATCACACCGCATCACTTGGCGATCTAGCTCCTTGCGAGCCTCCATTACACTCAGTTGCTTTCGCAGAGCTTCTATTTCAAAGTACAGGTGATACGTGCGATCTGCAGCAAAAGCATCACGTCGGATGCGCTCTTCAACTTTCGATTTCATCCATTCGTTCTCAAGTTTTTCGTGTTCGAGTGCAGCAGCCTGAAATTGATCGTGAAGCTGTTGGATGGTTGTACTATGGAGGTCAAGCTGCTGTTTGTTGTGTTTCACAAAGTGCGCAGTCAGATCATGAAGAAAACACGCCATTTCGAGGGCTGGTACGATAAATGCAGCCCCAGTTTCTTGATTCTTTGACTTCTGTACGCCGTCAGCACTTGATGATGCATCTGGTTGCTGGATTTGATCGCTCGGCATTCCTTTCTCGTGGAAATATTTGCTCAGTGCTAACAGCATCGAAGGAGACGTAGGTTTTGATGAAAATTGAGGAGATCTCGGAGACTTTTGTGGAGAGCCATTGAGTGCTTGTTGATACCCACGATGCGTTTTTCGACGAAGAAGGAGCATTTTGTACTGATAGTCGAGCTCTTTCATGTCAGCGTTTACCCACATCAACTCGACAGATATGTGAAGATAAGTAAGTTGTTCATCGATACTACTCGTATGCGGTAAGACAAGCAAATCCGAGTTGCAGAATTGAGCGAGTGCTGTAGTAGTTCCCATTTGTAAACTCCGGAGTGCATACGACAGTTCTTTAGGGGTTGAATACGACTGAGTACCGGACAAGGGAACGCCGTTGCCAAGGTCAGGCGGTCCAAGCAAACGTTTCTTCATGTCAAGGTTTTCACCGCCGACTGTCGGTGCTGTCGCCCAACTGTTTTTCGAGGTGATATCCGGGGAATCCCAAGCTGGGAGATGAAATCGCTCCCATAGATCCTCCATCGCGGTCAAAGCTTGATTTTCTGCTGCACACTGTAAGGCTAGCGAGGACATATTGGTCTTCTCTGCTAGACAGAGAAATGCTCGGCAGGCTTCATCAATGTACACTCGATGCGCCTCCAGCAACCGTGTCACCGCTGTAATGTACGAGCAGTCTCGTGGTTCATACTTGCCAATGGCATCTTTGAAAACCTGCCATTCATGCTCCCGCTCATGACATCGAGCTTCTCCAAATAATGCCAGCTCTCCAGTTTGTACAAGTCGTCTCATCCTCGAGGTAAAAGAGAGATCGCCATAGCTGTCTTCTAACATTCGAACATGTTTTATTACTTCTGTTGTGATGTTTTCCAAGACGGACTGGAAGGTGATCAAATGATGACGACGTTTTCGAGCACGTAGACCAGCGTTCTTCTGGTACGTCTGTAGCAGCGCGAAGTTTGATGTGCATTGTATCATGCGAATGGAATATACATTCGCCTCCTGAAGTGCATCACAAAACTCCTGGCGCATGAGTGAAGCGTAATGTTGACTTTGAAGATGTTCCGGGTGAGTGTCAAACAAGGCAGTAGCTGCAACCGCGGCTTCAGGACTGAGTCTGCTTGTGATGTGGTCAAGTAATTGACGTATTTCACGATGGAATAGAGTTTGCCAACGCTCAAGGCGGCCTAGTCCGGAGTGTGCAGTTCCGGGATCATTACCTGGATTTCTCAAAGTTGGTAAATGGCGTTGTTGATTAACTAACACATTCGGTCGAGTGGTAGCAAAGCGAGAGCCACAGCGTATCCGCAACAAGTCAATTGTGCAGTTGAACTGGTGAAAAATGAGTACCAAAGTTCGTAAAGTTTCCTCACGATATTCATACAGGCGTGTGGTATGTGCGCTCGTCGCTCCTCCATTTTCGTTTCGTGAAAGTCTCTCATAGTTCGTCGTCATCGCAAATGTCAGAAGTAAATAACGGAATGACGGGATCGCTTGAAGCAGTGTTTGTGTATCTGAGGTGATGTCGAAAGCAGATCGATTCGTTCCAAATGCTCGTGTTGTTCGCGGAGCAAAAGTTGAAGGAGAGGAACAAGACGCTGGCGGTGTAAGCAGGAGCTGCTCTACTTTTGGTCGCTCATGAATGTGAAGGTCCACTTTGAGCTGGTGCAGCTTTACCATCAGCCACTTGGTCAAGCTAGAAGGCTGGTCTTCATTTTCATTCTCACCTCTGATGGAAGCTGTTGAATGGGGTATAAACGCACATCTAGCTCGAGTAGCTGGACTCAAATGTTGCATGAGCTTCTTCTCATTGCGGAGACGCTGCAGGTGGTCATTCAGTGTCGTGAGTAAGCGTGGATGGTTAATCTCTTCCTCTAGAAATTCGCCACACGCTACCATATCGACCAGTGGGCATTCTGGTTGTATGACATCTTTGGTTTGATCTTGGGCTGTTGTAAAACGTTCTTGGAGTTGCTGTTTGAGACTCTCCAGTTTCTTCCAGTAAGGAAAGCAGCTCGTTCGCATCTCGTCCGTCATTTTGTCAGCGATTTCCTTCGCGTACTTGGTACGAACTGTGTTGAAATCCATTGCTACCGCTGTTTTTTCATCAAGTAGACCGGATGATTCTGATGTGAGAGAATTGGCTAGACAGACATAAGGATACGATGCTGCAAATTCAAAGACATCAGCAGCGACAGCGTCTTGATAACGCACATTCACTCGAAGATATGAAACATAGTGCTCTTGCAGTTGCAACAGTGAGCGTCTCCGATCCTCAGAGTTCCTCGATTCTGTAGCAACTTCATCACTTTCACCACTCAGCTGAGTGTGAACCCACTCTGATATAGGCTTGTTATCCTCGATGCGTAGACCAGTCGGTCTAGAAGCAGATGCAGCATTTGTTGCATACAACACGGCTATCTCCAGTTCAATCGCAAAAGGCTGAAAGGATCTAGCAAGGTCGCATTCGCCAAAGTCAAAGAAGAAGGCAAAATGTCGGGCTTGCTCTCCTCCAAGCACAGTGTCTAAAGCGGTAACTTGCTTCACAAAATTAAAGTAGAAGTGGTGAATACGCTCAAGTAAATGAGTTTCATAGACGTGCTTCCCAAGGGTATGGCGCCAATCTTCCAATTCAACAGCTTTCGCGAGATATTCTACAAGAGTGCGCGATCCATTTGTTTGTTCGTGAATTGTTCGACATACGTCCGATACCAACTGCGGAGAAATGACGAGTTGCCAACCACTACCAGCCAATATATCCCCCGCTGTTCGCTCGAGACATTGTACAGGCCGTCCTGGCAGCTCTAACTTGATAATTAGAGACCAGACGACCAGAATTTGCTCCCACAGAGCATGTTGGAGAGCATGGAACTCCCCTATGGATGTAGAAGAGAACCATTTTTCATCTGCTTGACGCATCAACTCATTCTGATGCGAATAAAGCTGGATTACTGCTTGCTTTCCCAGAATTTGATGGTAAACCCACTGTTGTTGTTCGCTGTCGTTGTCATCTTGTTCACCGAAAGAGAAATCTCGGAGAGCACACCACTCAAGACGTTTAAAGTGTTGCTCCATCTGTTGTATGAGTGAAGTTTGGAGCTCAAGAAGAATGGTTTCGGTCGCGTAACTCTCAAAGAAGTACGCATGTGAATAGTCAAGATGCGGTCGTCGTTGCAGTAGTGGCAGCAAGATATCTGTGAATGGTTCAACTTCCTTTTCTGGTGCTGTGAAGCCGAGTTCGTTGAGATCTTGAGTTCTTGGTGCAAATTGAAGACCAATCTCAAGAATCTTCTCCACTAGCTGCACCTTGGTCTGTTGAAACGCGACTTCACAATCGTAGATATCACGAAGGACCTGAAGTCGATCAATAGTCGTCACAACGGAGTCTGACTCGTGATCACTGCTGTATCTGTCGTTGTGCTTGCGTGTTGACGTGGGAAGACTATTATATTCTTGCTTGAAGATAAAAATGCTTGCCATTCGCAGCATTTGGAGTTCCAGCACTTCGAAATCACGTCTTGCAGCAGCAAAAATGAATTCTTGATCTTCCATTTTGTCGTTGCTCTCGTCAATGCTCTTGTTATCCGTATCTGGTGAATAGAAAACGATGTAATCTCCGGTTTTCTCGCACTTGGTAGTAATCCATGGGTTTATCCTGGTGCCTCCAGTAGATTTTGAAGAAACTTGTGCTATGGGAATTTGCTGAAGCCTGTCTTTCGAGGAATGTCTTCCAGAAGAAGTATAAGGCAATGAATTGATTTGTGCGAGCTGGACGAAGTGGAGGAAATTCAGTAAACGAAGCAGACTCAATCGTTTCGCTCGACACGAGGCTACACACAGGACGTAGAGAGAATAAAGCGCATCTGGATTCCATGAACTCGGCATGCCAGCTTTTTGTTGGCCATTTTCGCTACTTCTGTCATCATCGTCGGCAGCTTCTTCTGTAGCTTGTCCTAGGTGCTGATTCTCCACTATATTCCCAGATACGTCAACTTTAGCACGATTCATGTGTGCTCTGGAGAGCGCTTCTAATCTGACGCGAAGATATTCAACGTCGTCGATATTGAGTAGTTCCCACTCGTTCGCCAGGAGTGAGTCGATCTTATGGTCGTTGCGAAGAGTGCTCAAAGTTTCTTCGATGTGCCCCTGGCCAGGTTCACAATTGCCTAGAAAGCCACGTTGGATCATTTCCCACCGCGAATTCCGTGTGTATGAAGGCACCAACACTTCCAAGTTCATTTCCACACTCGCATCCGTATTGATGGCATTATCTGATGGGAAATTACCAACTATAGACCCCAGCAGTTCGTCTGCATCTTGTCGAAGTGTGTGATATTCCTCAATACTGGACTTGTCGAGAACATCAACTCCTTCCGGAATCGATAAGGAGTATTTCAGCGTCAAGGCTTTGAGTTCTGCAGCAAAGTGATGAGTTGACATCATAAACAGTGGACATTGTAAATGATTCTTGCTGTTTCGATACGCCGTTGAAGTGTTTGGTCGTGGCGTGTTTTTCACTTTTTGCTGGTGTGCAAGTGCCAGCATGCGCTGTCTTAGATGGAACCGGTGACTTATTGGTAGCCACTTGAGACGAGTACAAAAGCGCTCCAAAACTACAGCCTGCTGGTGTTTCATGTACTCAAACTGCATCAGCATGTTCACATCTTCGACACGTACGCAATCAGTGGTAACGGAAATTGGCTCCTTGTCGGAGCTATAATCTAATGCGTGCTGCAATCGGTGATGGGTATCTAAAGCGTGAGCTCGTTGCTTGATAAGACTTGGCTGGCATGCTGGTAATCCCTGTGTTTGAGCACAACTAGCAGCGAATTGCGACCTTTTCACTGCACAATGGGCTGTTGCAGCCACTTGTTGATTTAACTTCAACAGCTTTGAGACTAGTGCTTGAAACCATTGTGGTTGGTGAGGGGGTCGACCAGAGTCGTGTTCGTCATTATCAGCACTCGGCTGGTGCTGATATCCATAACGTTTAGCAACATCTTTCCACTGTTGGTCTCGTCGGTTGTGAAGTTCGCGCAGTAAAACGAGACCCCCTTGGGTTTTTAGCAGTATGTCTTCCAGGTCTTTCTCACTGGTGCTAGAGCTTGTACTGGCACCAGTCGCACGCTGCTGTTTGATCTTCATCGCGTCCCCGAGAAACGATTTCCATTCCAGCGAGAAATTCTACAACATGTGAAAAAAGCTTAGCTAACACCATTTGTACATGTTTCCATCCTATACCTGTGCCGTGTGTTGTAGTCGATCGTTCGCTGCCTCCAGTTCGGCCTGTCTTCGAGATAAGATCGTCGGTTCTGGAGTGTCATTCTCCTGTTTAATAAATGGGTTTTGCTGATGAGATGGTAGTTGTTCCTCGAGTATTTCCATGCTGCATCACTAAGTGTGCCAACTAATGTCGACATGGAAACAGGAAGAAACGACTTCACCATCGGCAAGAATAGCAGTGCCATGTCGGACACGAACAACTAAAACGAGCAACATCAACATGAACTTGTCAAGTTGTAATATCCTGACAGCACCGCCTGATGGACATGTATAGCGTTAGTGCAGGATGTTCCACTTTACATCGAAGTTTTCAATACGCTATGTGGATCTCGAGAACCATGAGGTACAGCAGATGTCAAAATCCCGAACAGATCCAGAATGTCGTGCACATGGTCGTCCAAACGAACAGTAAGCTTTCTCTACATGAAATCTCATGATGAACTTTACCTGACATGAGGGTTAGAACTACATGTACACTGCCATGAAAGATCTCAGCTTATTTACCTAAGCATATGTGAATGCATGAGAACCACACTTTCATACGGTAGGTTTTAGTCGTGTTAAACCCTGAGATGTATCGCTCATCAACAACAGAAACGTTGAATTGTAGTGAACAGCAGGTTTAGTACCTCGATACGATCCGTAGTTCATTTGAAAATCTACCTCGTCCCACGACAAGCACTCCGCAATGGCAACTCACAATATTCCACTGAGCACTCTCATCTACGTTCGAGATTCCGCAACTCCTGGTCATGTCATTTCCAAGAAAACACCAAATATCCTCATCGGTGGCGCAATGAAGCCGCGTAACCCTTTCGAAGCGAAGCTGATACAAACGGCGAACGAGATGTTCCCTACGAAGGAAGCGAGACCAATGACTACTGAGATTATGAAGAAGGAGAAGAAGGTGCATTGGTTACAGTTCCTCCTCTCGAGAGCAGCGATGCTCACGACTCGCCGATAAAGTGTCATCACCCAACAGTGTACTTTATCGCTCGACCTACGTCGTACGGAGAGAACCATGACAGGCGAAGTTTGCCTTACCTTCTGTGAGAATACATATATATATTACTGCTTATGGTACATGTCCAACAAATTCAATCTTCGTTCTGCATCTGACTACATACATCGAAGGTGTGCGCAAGAATGGAAACGCTATTTGTTATCCCAGAAATGCAAGGAGAGACTGAAAACTTTACATGTATCAGTATTCAGAGCAGCAGTGCAAATCGACATGTGCTCCACATTCGTGCAACATTCCTGAATGTCGTTCCAAGAAGTGGGCTAAACAAGAATATACCGGTAATAGAGACCTTGTGCTACAGTAACA